>JASSUY010041309.1:35155-131695 GCA_032466535.1 Forpus xanthops
TACGCTCCCTGTCTGCAGTCATACTGAAAAGAGCATGACTAGTTCTCCATCCACCTTGCAGTACTGGATGTGACCAATGCTCTGTAGTCATCCTTGAGTAACTGCTTCTGTTCAAGACTCGGTGGAACCTTTAATTCTCTTATTAGATGTCAAATCATGGAGCATTGTGTGCAGTTCTGGTGTCCTTAACATAAAAAGGACATGGAACTGTTGGAACAAGTGCAGAGGAGGGACATGAGGATGATCAGGGGACTGGAGCACCTCCTGTATGAAGATAAGCTGACAAAGTTGGGGCTGTTCAGCCTGGAAAAGAGAAGGCTGCTTGGAGACCTCAGAGCAGCCTTCCAGTATCTGAAGGGGGCCTATAGGGATGCTGAGGAGAGACTCTTCATGAGGGACTGTAGTGGTAGGACAAGGGCTAATGGGTTCAAACTTAAACAGGAGAAGTTTAGACTGGATATGAGGAAGAAATTCTTTACTGTGAGAGTGGTGAGGCACTGGAATATGTTGCTCAGGGAAGTTGTGAATGCTTCAGCATTGGCAGTGTTCAAGGCCAGGTAGGACAGAGCCTTGGGTGACTAGTAAGAAGTGTCCCTGCCCATGGCAGGAGGGTTGGAACTAGATGATCTTAAGGTCCTTTCCAACCCTAACTATTCTATGTTTCTATGAAATCTGATTGCATGGGATATGTTTCTGCTCAGATTTAAGCCCATTGCTCCTGAGCTAACTTCTTCTGCATTATGCATTGAGCAGTCCATAAAGACCATCAGTTGTTTAAAATGCTGCTGGCCTCTCCAACTTATTTTTCTGTTAGCCAAAAGCCTGGAAAAGATAATCAGGTGTCAGGCTTCTATACTGTAAGAAATGGAACTCAACCTGTTAACATCCCAATTCTACTGGGTACTCTATTGCAAGGAAGGTACTACGCAGCCAGTAGTCATTAAATGAGCAGGGCTGTGTGGTAAGATGACTTTTCTGTTCTGCAGGCAAGCCCAAATAGTGATATTTCATTCAACTGACTTAAAACTCTCATTGCTTTTAAAAAGCCATTGTGACAAAGAACTAGCTCTGGCTTGAATGTAATATTATGGTTTAGGCTTTAAAATATCTTTAGAATTATCTAAATGTAGCTACAGAGTGAGGATAATTTCATTTAAATTGATTTGTTTAAACAGAGAATCATTAAATTTAATTTGTTTAAAGACAAGCTCTCTTTGCATTCCATGTAAAGATAGGCAGCTCCAAAGGATAAATCACCCCATCTGCTGTAAATCACTGAAAACAAAAACTGTATAAAGGCCTCTTTTGAAAGCATCAGAATCAAATATTCATGTATTTAACCCAGATTTTTAAATAGCTTTGTGAATGGAACATATTGAAAAAACATTCCCAAATTACTCGGTTGATTAGAATCAGAGTATTCAATTGGAAATGTTGCAATGGAAAACCGTTCTTCAGCAGCAATTAGGATCTGTTTCCAGGAGCTGAGAAGGCATTGTAGACACTGAAAGTGCAGGATGGTGTGGATAGGGTGAGTGCATGCATGTGATTGCAGCTCTGCATGCTGCCTGAACAGGCATATTCCCATGACTGCATGGGCATGTAGAGCCCTTGAGCCATGTCTCCTGCTGCAATCTGGAGGCAGAAAATATGTCACTGGAAAACAATGGATTTCTTGCTTGTGCCCATTTTTTGAGGCCTAAAGAGGTCCGTTCAGGTCATGTTTGCCAGATTTGATCTGCATGACCAAAGGCCAGAGATGCGAGTCTTTAGTGGAAGCCAAGATCAGCGTTTAATAGGCTGAGTCAAAGAGCTGATGTTTAGGAAGAGCGCCAGTTCTGACAAAACATAATGACATTATGAGAATTGGCACCACTACAGTGTAGTGCATTGCTTGTTCCTGACAGCAATCCTGAAAGTCATTTATACATGAAAGTACACAAAAAAAAGGCATAATTAGACCATATGGCTGAGTGGCTCCTTTGGTGCCACTCACAGAGCTGTACCAACTTCTCCCTTGCTGCAGCCAAGTGAGGAGAAGTGTTGGATGCAACCTGGAGGACTTAGGCTTTATTTTTTGTGGAATTATCTTTCCCATTGCTATGGAAACCTCCCATTATTGGCTTTCTGGGGAAAAATATATCTTTGATCTCAACCACAGCCCACATGGTCTGTAAAATTTGGAAAGCTGGAGTACCGGCATAGACACTCTTCTTTCATCTCAGAACAGAACAGTCATTCTTGCTATATATGTTTTTTTAACATTCTTGTCTTGGGCAAGGTACAAGGCACCAATGACCCAGATAAAACTGTTGGTGCAGAGGAAAATATTGTTTATCCTTATCTATTTGCTTAACAGTCTCTGAGAAAAAATATAAACAAGTCAGGGAGCCAAATGGAGTGGAAAGCTCATGCATGAAGGGAAGATCTGGGAGTCTTCCCCCCCCAACATGCACTTCTCAGAGGAGAGCAAGGGCTCTAAGAAGAAATAATCACAGCTGTTAGTTTCAGTTGTTTTCAGTTCTTTTTGCTCTGAATGCAATTCTGAGCAGCATCTCTGAAGTCAGTGGGGTTATATCAGCAGAGAGGTAGTGAAAGTGAACTGACTTTTTGAATTTCAGATCTGTTTTGTAGACCACTGAAACCAGATGTAAAACCTGCGAGAGAGGGCAGCATCCCAGCCCTTGCTAACATGGGGCAAAAAGAGCCTCCCAGAACTCTGATGCATTGTTTCCCATGGGAAAAATATGTTGTGTTTTGTGCATGTTCTGATCTTATAGCCATTTGATTGTGTCAGCATCAACATCTAGGCCTAGGGAATATTTTTAAGTGTCTTTCTTTTTCACGGCTTAAGCATCTTATAGTCAGCAAATTATTTTGTTCACATGGCAGTTCAGTAGTGAAAGAAGGCACAAAATGTGTTTCTAAAGGCTATAAAGGATGGAGTCCATGGTAAGCACATGATGGTGTCCCTGAGTTAGTTGCTCAGTAAGTCTTTAGTGGAGTCGGGCATGAAACCACTCCTGTTGATGCCCATTTTAACACCTGAATCATGAGAATCACCTTTATTTACACATCTTTCATTCCCTGACATTTATTTACTTGCCTTTGTTTTATTTACTCTTCATTTATGCGCTCTTTTCACCACTATGCATAGAAAAAATATTTTCTTTTTGGGCACGGAAAACTCTGTGGCAGCTGGTTGAAATATTTCAGATTTCCAAATACAGATAATATTATCTATGGAATTTTAAATTTCCATCCAAGAAACCTCAGGAAACAGGGTATTTTTTCACTGAATTCCTCTCCATTTTTGACCAGCCATGAACAGGACATGGTTGGACTGGAAGACTGAGACATGCCAGTACCATTTCAAGAGAAATCTTTGTCTTCAGGACACAACAGGCAGGCAGATGGTATTTAATACTGTGCAAAAGTGAAGGTTCAGATTTATTTAACCTTCTTTTTTTCCTCATAGTGTAGATCAAGTCTAAAAGGATCTGTGCTAAACTGGGCTACTTCATACCTTCAACCCTTTGGACTATCCAGGGACAGTCCCATCTCAGAAGTCCTGCTAGGAATGTCTTATTGACGGATTCCATTCCTTTCAGCAGAATAGCCCATTGATTTCCAAGCAGCAAGCCAAGAGTGTCTGGTCTCCTAAGGCTGCCCAAGCATCAGGAAAAATGAGCGTCAGTCTAGGAGGGTTACAGAGACGCCAGAAGGCCCCAGTGTTTATTACTGTGGCTGTCATCTTGATTTCTTTTGATACCTCATATGTTTTTGTGGTGGTGTGTGGGGAGGGCACCTCTCCTTCCTTGTGGAAGTTCATCTGGAGGGAAAGAGAGCTAGGAAAGTGCCATCATTCCACCCTATGCAAGCCATAGCTTTTGCGAGGCGCCGCAACAGCCCTCGATCTGCTCGTGAGCGGCAGAAGCAATGCCGGCTTTATCAAATTATAGCTGGGTACAGCTCTTCAAAGGGATCCTTGCGGCGCGTCACAGCAACACCATGATCAGTCATGATTTATGAATGTCTTGCAGCCCTGCTGCCAGATGTGCCTGCCCTTTGTATTCCACAGGAGCTGGAAGCCATCCACCCCAAAGACATCCCACGCAGAGGGAGCATGCAGAAGAAGCAAGCTCTTGGAAAGGGAAACAAGGCAGTTTGGAAATGGCAGAGCCCCTGGGCACTGCTCAGATGTCTCATCTGCCTTTATTGAGCTCCATCTGCTTTTTACAAGCTATAGGTTTCACTGATGAGTAGACGGATGTTGTGAAAGACAGTTGTGGCTGGAATTTGCTGGGGCTTGCAGGTGGTAGTAAAACTTTGGAGAGCTGACAGCAAGTGATGTTCTAGTTCAAAATCTTAGAGAAATACCTGTGATTGTTACGGGGATTTAAAGCACTCAAGGTTTGTTGAAGCTGATGGAAAGGTTTCCATTTATATCTTAGGGACAGAAATAAAATGAGAATTTGTGATTCTTGGTAACACTTGTTGGCTGGAAAGATCCACGCATGTAACACATGTAATTAATTCTGCGTTCATTTGAAATGCTGGTGAAGGAATTCAGTCCACCTGCCTAAGGCGTGTTGGGCATTAATCGTCCTACAGTGGGTGAAGAAGGTTGTGCATAGTCAGTGAAGTCAGTTACGGTTCCTTGCTGTGCAGACCCTCACACCGTAGACTTCCAAAGTACTTTTCTCTCTGTCTCCATATGAGATGCATAGACACCTGCTTTAGGAAGCCTGGTTTGCTTGACTCTTAAAAGGTACAGCTGCTAAGGTAAGCAGAATCCATTCTCCCCAGATTTGCCCCATTCATCCTGATCTGGGGCTACTTGGATTGCTGTGACTTCAGCTAAGTTTTATCAGTGCAGCATAGAAGTGGCTCTGCTGAAGCACACCCTGGAGCAGTGCTGTAGGAGTTAGAAAGCAGAGATAACAAAGCCATGGTGAAAATTTCATGTCATAGGAAGAAATCTAAACCTGCAAGATTTATATGCATGGCTTGCTGTCCTTCTGGATCTCAGTTTTTTGATTCTGTGAATTTGTAATGATTTCTTGAAAAGGTAGTATAAATAGAAGAAGAATGTAAATGGGAGTGTATTCTAGAAAAGACATCGCCTGAGGAGCATGCATTGCAGGAGGGGACATGCTTTTCTGGTGAATATTTAATACCCTTCAATGGAAATCAGCAGCAAGGAGAGAACCTCCCCTTCATGTCCTGTCATCACAGAGCACACCCTTGTAAGACCAAGTACTTTTCCAGGCACAAAGACGCAAACAGGTCCTGAGTCCCCAGACTCTGTGGGAAAGACAACGCAGGTCTGACAGCATGTACATTTGGGGTGTTTAAGGGGCTCAGTCTAAAGGCATGAAGAATAATTGGTTTTAGACAGCAGTGAATACTACCATACAGTGTGATGAACTAATGGGTAATACATGAGTTTGGAGGCAGCCTAACTCCTATTGGTGGGTGGCTGTTTATTCCTTTCTAAATACAACTTATTGGACAGCTAGGCTGCAGAGGTATCTCACATGAGACTTTCCACATTTGTGTGGCTGGCTTTCCTTTACACAGGGGAAAGAAATCTGGGGAGAAAATGATAGCTGCAAATGTAATCTTCCAGGAATAGCACGTTTTACCCAGTTCACACTCAAGCCAGTTTAGATCCAGGCAGTAGCAAAATGATTTGTCTCTAGAAATGTCTCATCAGCAAATAGAAAAGGACAAATTCCACAACTCCGTCAAGATTTATCATTGCTGAAACATAAAGCATTTGGAGAATCTGTAAGGAGATGGATGCTGCTGGCTTGGGTCCCTTCCATCAGCCAAACAGAACTCATCTAGCAAGAGTATGTATAATGTATTATCTTTAAAGTATTTTACATAGAGTCCAATCAGTGCATCAAGGAGCCTTTGGCAAGGTTAGCTCAACTGTCTTCTCTCCTCATGGCTACTCAGTATTGGATTAGTCTTCTGGGAACTCATAGCACTACTTAAAAGGTAAAAGGAATAGAAATGATCTCCTTTCCTTTGGGTATTTAAGGGCCAAATTCTGACATGTACTGAGTACATGTGGAAGTCATGGGAAATTTTGAGCACTGAACTGTTGCTTTGCAGTTCCCAGGCCTTTGCTCCTTGAAAATGAATGTGGTAGCCCCCAAATAACACACTCTGCCTGACTTCTGGCTGACCTAATGTGTAGGATGGCCTGTTGACAATGTTATGTTGTGCCTTCCCATCACAAGTGCTTGGGCTTGGTGTAAATGATAGCAAGGGAGTGTGGGAACAAGGACTTGGGGACTCAGGTTTGTCCTCAGGGGTAAAATACAGTGTTCATGGAAAATCTGAGCTATATAACACCTAGCTTTATCTGACTTCGCCTTAGGGATGAGACACAGAGGCCAGTTACAACCCCTCTTTTCTTCCTGGCCCTAAGCCTTAGAAACAAGGTGATGGAGGTCAAAGATTTTAGTATACTTTTAACATGGTTCCCTTTCTTGCTTTAGGAAAGTCTGTTGCTGGATACCAAGAGGCCAGATGGGTGTCACACATCAAGATGGATCTGTTCTAGGTCCCCAACAACCTGAGACACTGTGCAAAGTTAGCATGGATCTAGAGAGGGCACCCTTTGGTCCTGAAGTAGTTTGAAAGAGTGGCTTAGGTCTGGGCTGATGATGGTTGTACCCCCAAACCAGGGTATAGAATCATAGAACGGTTTGGGTTAGAAAGGACCTTAAGGTCATCCAGTTCCAACCCCTGCCATGGGCAGGGACACCTCACACTAGACCATCTCACTCAAGGCTCTGTCCAACCTGGCCTTGAACACTGCCAAGGATGGAGTATTCACCAATTTCAGCAACCTGTTCCAGCGCCTCACCACCCTCACAGTGATGAACATCTTCCTTATATCTAACCTGAACTTCCTCTGTTTAAGTTTGAACCCCTCACCCCTTCTCCTATCTCTACAGTCCCTGATGAAGAATCCTCCCGCACCCTTGTATCAGCAACAGCATATACAGTGTAAAAGATAGGGCATGATGAGTGTACCAGGGGCCCATCTGCTGTTGGAGAGAAGTTTACTCTTCTGTCCCATTTAAGACTGCAAGATCTTTTGCTAAATATCTGTGTGTGCTTGTGTGTCTATAGGCAGATTTTGGCTTCAGATGAGAACAAGTACAGCTACAGCTGAAATACAAATACACACACAAATGCACAGAGCCTAACCTGCTGACATGAGCACTGACTGTTGGTCTCAGGGATCGCTTCAGTGTCTGAATCACCATCAGTAATGTCAGGGTCTTGAAGAGGAGTCAGGAGCCCTTCTCTGCAAGAAGTGACATGCTTTGCTGGCTGTGCCGGTGGCAGAGGTCCTCGCCAGCACCAGCAGCTGCTGCCGGTCCCTTGCCATCATGCCCCCCTTCTTCCTACTGTGCAGGAAGGCAAAAGCTGTGCAGCCCCTGCAGATTTAATGCTAAACTGCTCTTTTTCCTGGTCCAAGAGCTGCCAGGAGGGACTCCAGAGCTGATGGGCTCCTGTCCGCTCAGCACAAAGCCACTTATCAGGGCCAGGAGGTGGGAAGGGGGAGAGTTACTGTACAAACAGTCATTCAAGATTAATTGCTTTTCATCTCTCGAGCAGGAATTGGCCTTTCAGCCCTGGGATACAATAAGGGTCTGTTCTGATTATATCTTTTCAGGGGCCTTGTACAGCCAGGGGTGTTTGGCAGGAGCAGGCTAAAGTTTTTGGGATAAACTAATTGAGCTAGCAAGCACTGCTGTCCTCCTGGGGCTGGCAACTCTTGTGATGCTAATATCAGTGATTACCATGTGATTACAACCACAATCAGGGTGTTTGTATCATATAATTTCTCTGCTCCCCAGATTTTGTGTTGCAAGTCTGTTTTCACCCCAGCTTTTGCTTGTCATGGTCTGTCACTGCTTGTTTTGTCCTGTATTTGCTGATAAATCCCATGTATTTGAAGGGTGATTCATGGATCTGAAGTTCTGGTCTTGACAGCTCTGGTGCCTTTCTTATGAATCATGCAACACTCATTTTGCATGTTCATAAAGCTTCTGCAACTGGGGGTAAACAATGACATGAAAATCTCAATACTCATTGTAAAAATGCCTAGGCTGTCTTAGAAAAATCTTTTAAAAGATAACCAAAAATTGCTCAAAGGCATGAACAGTAAAAGCTGATATTAAAAATAAATAAATTCCCAAGTGTTATTCTATTTATCTGTCTATTCTATTTTATTGCTGTCATGGGGTTTTGAGCTTGATTTGCTACTATGGAATACCTGGTGTTAACCGTCCAGATTGCTCCTTCTGATCCAGATTGTACAGAAAGATTGGATCATGATTGCATTATAGAGATTATGACTCTAGACCAGGACTAGGCAGTCTACATGGGTCAGCAAGCCAAAATCTGTGCCTGTGCAGGCAGCTGTGTCACAGCTTTTGGTGTTGCTGCGTATACACTTCACAGCAACGCTCTTCCCACCAGCCAGGTCGTATAAATCCTTTAGTTCAAGTCTCAGCTGTCTTGTTCAATGTAACCTGCTCTCCTTCCTCTGGGATGGTCTGTGCTCCCCCAGAGTTGACGCAAAATGCCAGCTACAGAGGAGTCAGGCTCTCCCTGCACCTCTGCTTACTCTCTGCAGACGATAGGGGCACCTTTGAACCTGAGAGTGTCCCTACCCTGTCACTAGATTTGATGCTGATAACATGCAAAAAAGCAGGGAACATCTTTCTTTGTGGAGCTGAATTATGATTGCACCTTCTCAAAATACTGTCTCTGTAAAAGAGTCAGGTAGTGAACAGGTAATGAAGCAATTTGAGCTTGTTTCTGACATGAAGTGTTTCCAGCTGTTGCTGAAGTGATTTCAGGCTCTAACTCCACTGCTCTGATTTACCCACAGCTCCTCCCAGGTTTGCACTGCAGGGGAAAAAAAAAACCTTCAGTAACTTAATTCAAAGCATATTATAGTGAGTCGCCAGCAGAAACGCATTCTGACTTGTGGTTGAGGTCAGTGCTCATCCATATTGACCAAGGAGGTAAATATAGACCAAGTTAAAATATTGTCTTTATGGGACAATATGTCTTTATACTGGCTAGAAATCTCAAGTTAACTCTTCTTGTGCCCTCAGAAGACAAAAATTGGAAAACAATAAAGAGAAATACATGCATTTTTAAGGAAAGGAAAGTACACTTTTTAAGGCAACAGGATAGTTTTTCTGATTTCAAAACCACTTGCCTCATTGATTTTTGATCCAAACCACATAAATGCCACATAAAAATACAGCCTGTCCCTATAGGGCATTTAAAGTTATACTCTCCTTAGCTCTTTTCCTTTGTCAATAAAGCATGAGTCAGTGTGGAAGAAAAAATCCAGGAACAATAAAAATTATAAGAGGGGATTATCTGCAGTAGTCCAGGAGGTGATGTGGGATGCCACAGCTGGGGATGGTCTTGGCAGACAACTGGAAAGTCAAAGGGATTTTTGTTCCTGGTTTCAGTGAGGGTTTCATTTGTCCTGCTCTTTCCAAGGGCCATCGCATGTGTTGCTAAAACTATGCTAACATGTAAATATTTTCTAGGTTTCCTAGTGTGATAGTGAGACCAGAACCAGTGAAGGTCTGGATGCAAAAGATGTGCCACTCTGTAGCTAATATTATATATACTTTTTGTCATATTAAAGAAACTATACTATATACAAAAATATATACATACTATATATTTTTGTCATACTAATCTCAGTCTTGTACAGTTGGATTTCCCCTATTAATCTAAGCTCAGGATACTTTGTGTAGGACTTCACACAAACCCAGCAGCAGAACTCCTTATCCACAGCAATGGGCTTTCAATTGAGCCCAACAAAAATTGCATGTATCCTCGTTTCAACTGATGTCACTGTGTCACTGTGAGTTCCTAAAGAATTCCACCATTCTAATAACAACATCTCAATGTCTTTTAGTACCTGTCATCTCATCTCCTGCTTACCTCATTCGACCTTTCACCCTGACCTGGGGGCATTGGTGGTGTTCTTCTGTCTTCTGTGTTGGATGCAAACCTGAATGCCCCCCTGATGCAAACGGGTTAGATGAGCAATGGGAGGGGGCAGCCCCCTCTCCTCACAAAGCTTAATTTCTGCATGTGCAGCCAGGAATCCCTTGGGGTCTGGAGTGTTGTATTCCATTGTGGCAATCACACCAGAGGAGCAAAGAGCTCTTTGTGACAGCACTCGCAAAGTGTTACAAGGGGTTTCTTCTCTGTGGTCCTTGTGGGACAATGCAAGGGAGTCAGACCCTGGCCTGGAGAAGGCAGATGGACGGGATGACCCCTCCAGGTCCTTTGGAGCCTTGTTTTGTGTGGATGCTAGAGTCCATCAACCTCAGGGTCATCTTTGATCTCCGGCTTGCTTTTGTTTTCAATTCCCTTTGCACCATAAAACTTTGCAGCACCCAACAAGTTGCAGCCCTTGCTGTTTGAGGAGCACACTGAGTCATTTGTTTAGGCCATACAGTTACACCAGATGGCTATATTTGAAATTAATTTATCACAATCATTTTGTGTGGGCTGAAATCACAAGTGTGTCAGAGCTTCTTGGGAAGCATGATGGTTTTCAATTTGCTATCCTTGATACTCCTATATTGAGATTTCTCTGAGTTAACTTCCAGATAATTAAGTAACTATCATTGATTGATCTGTGCTATAAGTGTATTCTCATGCATAATATAGGATAATGTCTTTATTATCTCTTACATCTTGCTGACTCCATATAGTGGTGCACAGGATATGCAGGTATTTCTCCTGCACTGGCTAAAGGAATTCATGTTCCCAGCTTTACTCTGCCTCTGAAAATCTGCTTTTGGATTACTAGAAGCTCAAAACATGCTGCATCTCATAACTTTCCTATACATTCCTAAAATACAAATCCCAAATGGGTTTTGGATTAAACGTTTTCCCCTTGGGCACTCTTAAATCACGTTAAAAAATGAAGCTAGGAGGAGGAGAGCCTTTTATAATCTACATTATTTATTTTTTTTTCTTTGTGATTAAACCTTGATCCAAAACTCATTAGAGACAATAAGAAATCCCTCCTGCTCATTTGGTGGGTGAAAGTCAACAAATCATACCCAGAGGCCCTTTGTAGTCATACCTTTCTGCTGACTCACATGGGCTTTTTCTTTAGGCTTTGGTGAAATGCCCAGAGATCCTTATCAAAGGGCTCCATCAATCCCTGCCAGGCACTGCCGGCTATAGCAGGGCTGTCAGTCAAGCTTGTGACTGTCAGGGTGCATCCAGCGGAAGTGTTTATGGGAGCACACCTGGTGCTGAGTAGGTGTGTTTGTTCAAACGCTGCTGGGAACACTTGTCTCCTTGACCCGAAGCCAGATGCCTCCGAGCTAGACATGCCGACATGCTGCAGCACCGAGATGTTGGCTTTCAGCTCACCTCCTGCCATGGGCCAACAGTGCCACGCCAAGTGATGTGGTTTGGTGAGGAGATATGCTTATTGCTCTTTTCCTTTGAGGCTGAGCTTCCTTGGCATTTGCAAACACAAGAACAGAGAGGAGGAGAAGCTTGAAGATTAACAAGGAAGTAGTGACAAGAAGCATTGGCTTGAACTTCCATGCTGGCAAAATAACAGGAGGTTTCCCCATCTTTCTCTGCTCCACCACAGCCTTGTTTTCATCCAAAGTCTTTGGATAAAAATGAGAGGTGAAGGTGATGGGAAGACTACTGCTTTCCTGATGTTCTGCTCAGACCATGGTTTTGCTCTGGGGAAATGCTTTTTTTTAATGACTAAGTCAACAAAATCTTCTGATTCATGGCACTGTTCCTTCAGAGGTTCTGTCTTACTCTGCTCCATCTAAAATCCTCCCCTCTCAAGGATGGAGTAGATGAGTAGGTCTTCCATGGAATACAGCCCTATAAGGGTCACCAATGGAACAGTAGGGATGCGAGTTCCTTGTCTGTTGTACAAAGGGATTTTATCTGGCATTTTAGAGACTAGGGTACAGTATGACCTGTATAGGATGCACATGTAGGTGCAAGCTTCCCAAGACAGCAAGGGTGTCTCAACAGCCCTCCTTCTGGTAACCCACAAGAGCTGGTGACCTGAACAGCCCAGGTCGTCTGAGTGTATTCTTAAGCTTACAGACAACAGTTGCTAAAAGGAGGAGAAAACATATTGCTCAACCACAGTAGAAGGTGGCTTTAGGGACAAGCATCCCATTTTTGGGCTGAGATTGCATATGAATGATTGGAAATCATTGCCCAATGAGCTCTAGGTTCATCTGTTTGTAAGGCATTAAGTCAGTGCAAACAACACATTTAATATTGCTTAAATTTTCATGGAACTGTTTACTTTGGGAGGGGAACTGACAAGGAAACAATGGCAACAATTCAAAGGAGGGAAATATTTGAAGCTGTAGGCTGTTCTTGGTCTGCTGCTGCAGGTCATAGGCACATTTGGGAATAAAGTGTGTTAAATCTTCCTTAGTTATGGAGGAAATGGCAAACCTAAGGAGTAGCTATCACTGTTAAATATTCTGGGCAGAATCAAGGTTTGAGGGCTAGGAAAAGGTTTTTAGCTTGTTGTAAACTGTTTTATCAGGTTATGTGGGATTGGTGAAATTGGCCTGATTTGCAGAATTAAGTGTTGGTAGTGAACAAATCCGTGGAACAGCTCCATTGGAACTGCCTCCAGAAAATTAATAAGGAGCCTGAAGGAAAGAAACAACATTTTAATCTCAACTGGAGAAGTCCAAGTATCAAGTCCTAGGACTGACACTGCAAATGGCTTAGAAAACAGCAGTCACTCAGGTCAAGGAGAACAAATAACCACGTCTGGAAATTGTCTCAGTGTCACTCATCTCAGTAGGAAATGCCACAAAAGTGACGATGAAACAGAGCAGATTGCAACTTCTCCCTGGGAGGTGGGGAGCCCATGGGAATAGACTTAGACAACTTCACTAAAAACAACCAGACAACTTGTTTTTATTACACAGAATAATATATTACCTTGAAATTAACCGGTATGTTCACACTGGCCAGATGGCCTACTGTAAAGTTGAGATGGCATGGAATTGCAATGGAAAAAACCCTATAAATATAGGCATTTATCTTGGATAGTTGATAGATTGTATTGTGAAACATCCAGCACCTTTCTTGACGGCTTGTAGGCTTTCCTCAGCAGACACCACCATGGTTTCGCAGTTCACTGTCTGATCACTCTTCAGCATTATCACACCTAGTCCTTGCCAAGCTGTATGGCGTTTCCTGTTTACAAACACAGGAAATTGCTGAAGCAGAAAGAGCAGGTTGTAGCAACTCATTTATTACTGTTGGTTTTTTTCTGTACTGTCATTAACTACCCCGAAACCAAAAGAAATCTTGGCAAGAGTGGCCTCTATACCCATGCAACACAGAAAGGGATGTAGTTCATTGACCCTTGTTCTGGCATCAGGCTACACTGTCATTTATCAACGCAGAGACATGTTTTGTTTTACACAGTGCCTTTGTTGCTTGTAAAGGAAAACACTTCTCCTATATTATTTCTAATCAATGCAGAATTTAACACAATCCAAAGAAATGGTAAATGCTCCATCCTTGGCAGTGTTCAAGGCCAGGTTGGACAGAGACTTTGGGCAACACGGTCTAGTGTGAGACGTTCCTGCCCATGGGAGAGGGATTGGAAATGAATGATCTTAAGGTCCTTTCCAACCATAACTATTCTATGATTCTATGGTTGCTGCTTCTCTGTCTGAACAGTGCTTGCAACTTCCCCAAAGTCATAGCGAATTCATGATTTTGACTACCTGGTTTTATAAGGGGGCACAACATCTTCATATACTCTTTATAAAATGGTTCAGAGGCCTGAATGCATTTTCTTGCCACCTGGATCTTTTGAAGTGCCACCTTGGTTGGGCAGATGGAGGCTGTCTGGCTTCTAACCTGAAAGGCTGTGAACGGTTTAAATTTGAGCATGATGTCTGCAGATGGAGCTGGGATGGTTTAGGGAACTCAGTCTTAGTCTGCACATCCTTCAGTAATTGATCTCACAGGTTTGGGAGAGCCCTATTCCAGCAGCTGTTGCAATCCGGGACTTGAAGCAGTTTCAAACAGCATTTTCAGCTGCCGTTTTTAAACTCATCATTTAGTGTTGTTTGAGCTTTAGAAAGGAAACGTGATTTTTTTAGCATTAAAAAGAAAGACATCAGAGCAGACAAACCTTGAACACCAGGTCATTTTGCAGCAGGGTAGTGTGAGTTGCCCTTCTCCTCATTCAGCTGCTCTGATAACAAGGCTGTCAAGCATCAAGCTTCCAGGGACACCACTGTAAACCACCTGTTGTAGTTAGGCAGGGAAGGTGTTAAGCACAGGAGACACTTGGTCCTATCTTTGCAAGTCCTGCTGCTCAGTACAAGGGTGACAAGACACCTGTTTTTAGCCTGGAGCAAGAGATGTTAAAAGAGGAAAACTGAATCCTTTGGATCAGTGTTGAGATGCCCCCCATGCCAACTCTCCCTCTGTTCAGAGCTGGTCCTTGCCCATGGACCTGCCGTAGGGAGTGGTGACCCCCTCCAGCATCCTGCTGGTGCCCATGGGCTGAGCTCCCAGATCTCCCAGGCTGTCGTGAGAAAGGGTTTTTTTCTGGTTGCTTTAAGGGTTTTTAACAAAAGAGCTTGAAAGGGAAAACCGACAAGGGCTGCTTCCAAAGGAGGCTTGGCAGCTCTGTCTTCCCAGCCTTGCAGCCCAAGCTACCCCACCGGTTTGAGACACGGCCTGGGGCAAGGTCGGCTCAGCTCTGAGGCGGTAGAGAGCTATGAATTGAGATTAAAAAAGAAGAGGAGAAGGGAAAAAGCCCTATTTCAAGAGACAGTTCTCTCCTCTGAAAGGTTTTCTGCAGCCCCTGAGCCTGGCATTAACTGGCATGCATGGCTGGGGAGCCAGTGTGTTGCAGGCACTGGTGGTTTGTCATTTGCACATGAGATTTGCACCTTGTGGACCTGGAACTGTTTGGTGTTGGGTACTTTGTTCATAATCAAAAGTCTTTTGTGACTGAGTCATCTCCTTCCCAGGGTGCCCCAGCTGCTGTCCATGCTCCGGGATTCCCATTATTTTGAGGACTTTTATTCCACAGTCCATGACTCCCATTATTTCCCATTATTTCCACGACTTCCTGATGAATGCAATGAAGCTCAAACTGGCACTTGGAGAACACAAGGACAGGAGAGATCCTCCTAACCCATTCCTTCCCTAGACCCTATGAGACATTGCATTAGCTGTTTAGGGGGAGATTGGGTTTTCTTGAGCACCAGCTTATGCTGATATTGGCAGAAGCATCCGTCACCTCGGTATAGCTGTGCTGACGCATGGAATCCAGCCCCTCTGCAGTGCTCTTTGGTCTGGTGTGCAGGGGCAGTGCTGGCTGTCCTCCCCTCACTGGCAAAGCCTCTTGCTTTTCCTGCCAGCCTGTTAGCATTATAATAGGGGAAAACAGGGAAAAGCAGTTCTGGTGTGAAACTGGAAGGAAAACCCCAGCAGAGAACTGGAGGAAATGAGGCCATGATACACAAAGGGTCCCAAAGGCAATGGAAACTGGGGTATTTCTGTGGATTTGGCTTTAAAACAGCACACGAGGTAGCACCAGCAAAGCAGGGTTTAGTCCTCCAGATCTAATGGAGCACTGGGCTCTCTTCCTCCACCCCAGGCGTGTGAGAACAGGTGTACTGCAAAAGTTGTCAATTCCTATTCCTTGGTTTTAGGAGCTGTCCTGTAGGAATCCTACCCCACATCCCTTCTTTAGAACTTTTCTTGACATGGAGGCTGCAAAGCTGCGCAGAGGCAGCTCTGCCTGTGAGGCTATGGCAATGACAAAACACCTGACAGAAAACTGCATGCTTTAGCAAGAGCAGAAGTGGTTTGTTTTGTGCTGTTGAAGCAATCTGTCCTGGCAGAGCATGTCAACTATCTCCAGTTGATAGATACTGGCAATTAGCAGAGTTTGCAGAAGGGCAATATACCCCAGGTCTTTATTTGTACAACCTTGATAAGGGAGGCAAGACTGCATTTTATAGCTCAAGCTTTATTGCACATTTCATGCTAGCAAAGTACAAGAAGAAAACACATATGTTATCTGATACCTGTGGGAGTACAAAGCTCCTCCAGCCTTTTGGAGGGACCACCATTGCTATGGCAGATTGCAGTGAAAGCTTCTCCTCTGGTTGTGCTGCTGCAAATGTCAGGTCTCACATAACAAGGATGACCACAGAACTGTGTTAGCTGCCCAAACTTTAGGTATATCATCTGAACTACTCATTCATAGTCATGCCAATGAGACCTGCCTTATAAGACATCCATGTCCCAGAAAGGAAATCCTTTAGCATCTCAAATGGAGCTGAACACAGATGGGTGTGCAACTTGAGTCCTTAGCTCACTGTAGATACCTACATGCGGCCACCTAGAGGTAAATCCCACTCTTGAGAAATAATCTCCCTCCAAAGTCAACTGACAAAGTAGGGCAAGCACCTATAGAAATCAGAAAAAAACCCATGAGGGATGTTCCTATATCTGCAAGAAGTAAAGCCAGAGAATCTCTTTAGGGGAAAATGTTCTATATGCTGCATAGATCCAATTACAAGTTAGCAATTGTTTGTGAATTTCTACCATGGAATATACGCCTCCCATATCGTAACGCAATTATCAAAATGATATGCGCTTTGCACATCACAAGGCAATGTCTTTACTCACAAATCTACACAAAGTTCCATTTTCCAGTTGGGCACTACATCTAGGTGCCTTTTGGAAAATAGTTGTAAAGTTTTGGCTCCAATTCTATCTCAGTTCATATCCCATAGAAAGCTTGGTTTTGTTTTTAGAGTCATGGGGAGGTGGAGGGAGGCATTTCACACAAATTTGCTGTTATACACCTTGATCAGGCATGCATGCCAGCAGATTATTGGTGTGTAGGAAGAAGAGGTTATTGCCAGCCAAAATACAGGTGCACAGATGCTGTACGTATGTCAGGCATCCAAGAAATGAAGGAAATACATCGTGGGCTGTAATTAGCCTCCAACAGTTGATACTTCTTCCCCTTTTTTGTAGGATCCTATAATGTCTTTAAGAGTAATCGTGCTTAGGGTCACTGGCCAGGCCAAGCACAATAAAATAAGGTGGGCTGCTAATACTCAGCAGATTGCAGTAGCGCTGGGGCACATGGCAGGACAACGCAATTCCAAACCCAACATAGGCTCCCTGACCCAGCCAGAATAAACTGGGTTCCCGTCATACTTCAGAATAAACTTAAGCAGGTTTAATAAATGTTATATTTAAATGTATGTGGCTCTGTGTGTAAACCACTGTAGCCAAACTGAAGTAAACTGGAGCTCATATTACAAGTGCTCTGGAAATATCAGCATTTGACTCTTGCAATAGTCCACTGTTTGTACTACCAAGCAACTACTCCAAATAAGAAGACGTAGCAGATTTTACCTCCTTCTAACGCCTACTATCTAATGGGGACCAGATGCAAGAGGATATCTTGCCTGTTGTGAGTCAGAGAGGTGGTATGCATCCAAAAGTGGACAACACCATGGTACATGGACCTGGTCGTTCAATATACCACTACTTGTCTCTTTTGACCTGGTAATTCAATCAGTCTGTCCTCTCTGACTTGCATGAGAACAGCATGAGACATAAGTACTCTCAGGGCATCATTTAAAGCATACAGAAGTCTACAACTGGATATATTTTGGTTTGGGGTGTTGGTTATTTTCCATTCCTGTCAGAATCTTTTTGACTGGAAGTTCTCTAGTAATTCCCTGAGATATATTTCACAGTGACTATAATGTTCATGGTCAGCTGCAGACATTATATTAAAAATAAACAATACCAGCTGCTTGTGTTCAATTATCATTCAGATTCCAGAAGTTATTCCCCTTGATAAGAGCTCCATACAGTTTTATGGGAAGGGGAGAAGCACTCTGTCTGGCGTATGCCAGAATTTGCCATTTTCACAGGGAAACCAAAGGATGATAGTCTAGATGAAAATACTCATCAGTGGGTAAAAATGGATTGGAAATATTTACTCAGAAAATAAGTAATAAAAATAGCTTGCACTCAAATTGGAGGATGAACTAAGTGGCCTCCTGAGGCACCAGACCTAAATACTGAGAGAACACCAAGATTAAATGGACTTGGAAGAAATTTTTCTTTGGAGGGCAATGTTAGAACTTAAAATTATCTTTACAAATTGGAGACAGAGACTGAAAAAGTGAGAAACTTAAGAAGGACAAGAAACTCCACTTAGGCACAGGTAATTGTCCAAAAAAATACAAGAGCAGTTGTCATGGTTGTGTATATTAGCATCACTGAGGGAATTCTTCCATTCTGCTTATCATTGACAGAACCTCTCTCAGGGTCCTGTGTTCAGTCCTGACCCATCTTCAGTATGTGAAAGACTGCTAGAAAGGGAAAAGTTGCAGACTGCTCTTTATTCCTGATGTCTATCATGCATAGAGCGAGATGTTATAACATTCATGGCTATTTTAATTTGTTGTGAGCAGTGTGTGTGCTTTTTTTTTTTTTTTTATTCTAACACACATTTGGTTAGGAACAGTAATTTACTTGGATAGATGTGTTACAGATGTATTTTGGCTTCATATGGAATGCTGTGCAATGACACCTGTGTATGATTGTGGATGCAATTGCTGCAAGGGCTTGGACACACGGACAAGCAAGCATACTTATCACTGAGGTGCAGAGTTTCCAGTTGCACTTTCCTAGCAGGAAATATGAAAGAAAATCCACTTTGACTGCTGTATGTGACACAACAGCAATGAGTCAAAAGTAAGGGCTTTCAGCTGCGCAATGCACACCACCCAGGAGGCCAAAGAAACGTGGTACTTGTGTGCTGTAGCCTGATGTGTTGATCCATAGCTCCTTTTATGCAAACATACACTTCAGTGTCTTCCCGTTGGCCCTGTGCATTAGCAGAAGCCACACAGGCATCAAGGTGGGAGATGAAGGCATACAGCAGGAGAACATAATCAGACACATCTTATGGGGGTTTACTAAGCACTGAAATGTTTTAAGTTTAATCTTATTGATTTCCAAGGTATTTTAGAAAATCTAGCTTTGAATCTGTGGACAGAAATAGGGTGCACTTAGGAATTATTCACAATGGATAATTGAATGCTTTCTTGCACCTACCACAGCATCCCCTTGACCGCTGACATTATCTTACTAAGCTGAGTGGTGGGAAAAGCAAAACATTTAGAAGGAGATAAATTGGCTATATTTGAGCACTGTATGCTTGATAAATTAGCTGTGCATCCAGGCTGCCTTTCATCTCCAAAGGAAGGAAGGAAGGGCATTTTGAAACGCTATGATCTCCCAGCCAGGGAGACAGCTATCTCTGCAGTGCCAGAGGCAGCCAGTGCATTAGCCTCTTCGTCTATCAGTGCATTTAAACAGAGACAACTCACAATTAGCACTTTGCCATTTCCTCACCATCGCCTGTAATTTGGGGATATTTTGAAGTAGGTTCATGCCCTTTGTGTTGCTCATGACGCACAGATGTGGTTTCCAACCAACAGTGCAGGGTGGACCAGTGTTGTAAATGTTACTTGAGTAGTGCAGGCTTTTTAATGGGAGACATCCTTTTCCATGGAGGAAAAACTGATGCATAAAATGGAAATCTCCATATCACTGTGAACTTACTTTTCTTCAGACATCTGTCCATGTATGAGGATGTGGATGCCGGTCTCACTTTTGCACAAAGTGCCCTTCTGAGAGGATGCAAGTGCTCAAAGTCACATGTGAGATTTTGAGAGTTTTAAGGCTTTTTCCAAAGTAGATTTTATGAACTATGATCAAGGTTGCAGAAGGTGGAATGAATGAAGTGAAAACTTCACATGTATAGGATCAAGAGTTCAGGGTATTAATGATACAAGCTGATTTTACAAGATTTCCATCACTCTGGCATCTCAAAAGGCAAGCAATTTTTGTGCTAATTCTTCCGCCTTCAGATCAGAACCAGAAGGCAAGTTTCTGACTAGTTTGCACAAACCCTTCTTGATGCATTTTAGTCTGGACTCTCCGAAACCTAAGCAGCGTTTTACCATTGTTTGATTCTTTTGCGGCCAAGCTGTGTGCTCAGGTCCTCCAGTCCTGCTGAGACACAGCACTGGAACCGAACCGAAGTCAGGCTCAGGAGCTTTTAAATCCAGCTGCATCAGAAAACCAAATTTGGCTGGAAACAAATCCAAATTCCAAAGGCAAATTTTGCTATTGCAGGAGGAAAATGTCCTTATTCAACAGACAGGGCAAGGCAAAATATTTTTATACAGAAAAATCTCTGAAGAAGTTGATTTGGGAAGAATCAAAGTGGATTCTTCTCTGGAAGGTCAAGGTCTTGAGTTACATTCACTTTTTCCTCATAGACAAGACTTCAGCTAAAGATGGATTTTTTAAATAGGTGGATTAAAAGTGCTTACCTCAATTTCACTGATGGACAATGGAATTTTAAATGGTCTTTATAAGTGTTTCTCCTTGGAAGATTTTGTGTTTTTTTTTTTTTCCTGTAAAGGATATTCCTGTTAAAAAATAATTTGTGATCCAGTCTAGTGAGATCTAGTCCTAATTTCATCTTGTTTAAGAGTGTAATGATAAACAGGTTATAGGAGAAGCAAATCAGGCCCCTGTGGAATCTGAGAATTTCATGCAGAATGTTAAATGTGTGTTATTGTTGTTATTATTTTTTAAATGGCAATTAAGCCTCCTAAGTGAGAGGAGAAACATGCTATTCACCTTGTGCATTAACCTCTGGGGTGCCCTTCACTGATGTTTTTTAACTGGTTCTAGCTAACAGCAGCTCAAAGAATGAAAGCACAGTCTTGATTCACAGCATGTGCTTCCCCAGTTTTCCCTTGAGTACCTTGGCACCATCTCACAATTAGCACTGCTTGGTTAATTGGCATATCACCACTTCAGACTCTGAAGAACTTGAATTAAGCTTCATGAACTTGACTTCCAAGGACAAGAGCTCTTAAAGGAACAACAGCACCAGAGGAACAGCGCTGATCAGCAGCTTGAACAATCGAGATACCCTAAGTGCTGTGTATGGGCATGCCTCAGTGTTTGCTAACACCAGGGGAAAACAAGGGGTTGAAAACTTCATGAGACAGTGGCTTTTGCTTTAGGCAAGGACAGAAACGATGCACAATTTGCAGGTTAAAATACAGCCTTACAGGTTAAAAGTGTCAAAATGTTTATATCTTCTTTTTGACCTCAGAAGCCTGGAATTAGGAGGTGCATTTTTTGCTTGTGAACACACATGTTTTGTACTGTACATAGTCAGGACATGGCTGGAAGCAGACCTGCTGCCTAGTCCTGGTTGATCCTAATAACCAGAGGTGGAAAATAGCCCTACACTACTACTTAAGGGAATATCCAGGCAAACAGCAATTTTCTTAACCTATAGAAGAAAAATGCCCTGTTTAAAACAGGGTTAATCTTAAGCGTCCTGCCTGAGAAAATAGGACCAAACATCCAGGGTGCCGGTCAGCTCTCGCGTATCAATTACTAATGATGGAAAAATCTGCTCAGTTACAAAACAGAAGTGTCCCTCTGTTCCTTCCATCAGTGTTCACAATCCAAGGCGACAGGGTCATCATTTCAGCAAAGAAATAGAGTTATTCGTAGTATGAAGCACTTCTCCCATTTGCTTCTGTTTGTGAGAAAAAAGTCAGGTTTTCCTACTGGAAAATGTCCCATTGGCCTAATGGCCAAGCTCTGAATGTTTAACTTTTTCATTGTTACCACACTATTCTCCTGTCTTTTCTGTTGTGCTCTGTGCTGGTTGGGACCCTAACCTCTGAATCACCACTGGGAAGTCACTGTTCCGAGCAGTGGAGCACGAAGGGTGAAGCTCTTCAGTGGTTGCTGTGGTTTCTTCTCCCTGTTTTGCAGGGCTCAGCTCTTTCCTGGTGCTCAGTACATGACAAATATGTCCTTTTAATGTGGTTTTGTTGGGAAGTGTGAATTGTGTCTGCTGATACCTTCTTGTCAGTTTAGCTTTTCCAGTAACTGCTAAGCTATTTCCACCAAGTTTGACATAGGAATGGGAGACTCAAAGATTTGTTTTCTATTAATTTTCTACAGGCTTCAAGAAAATCATCATGTGGAAAGGAAAGAAAAGCCCAAATTTGTGTTCCGTACTGTGGGGAAAGCATAGACGATTCAGTCTTTGCTGCTTTACTTGACAGCATCCAGCTGACAAAGTGGCTGATATCTATTGCTGGCCAAGCTGCCTGTGAGTAGCTCCAGTGCTGACACAGCATGACCAGCCTCTTATCCTTGGGCATATCTCAGGGGTTACAGGGCAGAGCTGGAGTGAGCATGTGTGATACAGAGGGACTTTGAACTATTTCACAGAAATGTATTTTTGGCAGAAATCCGATTGGGATGCAGCTTAGTGTGAAAAGAAAAATGGAATTACGTATTGGTTCTACTGAAACCAGCTACGAGATTCCTAACGCTGAATTTGGGCCACATTTTATAAAAAATATGGGAAAACAAGTAGTTTCTGAGACTGAAAACTTCTGCATGCAATCAGATAATATCCCAGACATGTGATGGATGATTCAAGACAGTTTCCCTTTGGGAACTGCTGTTTGTGCAAGCAGTTTGGGCTTTTATTTGCCTTCCTGATACTCCACTGCCCTCACAGACATAAGTGTTTGTCCTCCTAAACTCCTTGTTTTGCCTCAGATGAATGAAGAATCCAGTTCTCAGTTATGATGTGAAGGTGGGATGAGTTCATCAGCGCTTCCTGCTGGGTGTTGGGTAGGACATGTGTCCCTGTGCTGCCAAAAGACCTTGAAGGGAAAACACTCACCTGCATTGGATACTTGTCTTAGGGCTCCTGAATCTCTCTCTGGAGGTACCCATCCCTGCCTGGGACTATGAGGGAAACCCTGTTATTGGGCAGAATTCCCCAGTTTTAGACAGCTGTGTGTAGGGGTGGCCTATTGAGTCGAGGGCATACTTGAAAGCTTCATTCCTATATAAAATGCTTGAGGAATCTCCATGAGCAGTGTTTTATGGTGGGAAGTAGAGTAACAGCCTTCACCTGACATGTTTTGAGGTTCACCATCAGTATTTACAAAGCAGTAAAGGTCAGCACCGTTCTGTGTTTATGTACAGAGAAGAGAGCAAACTCCCTTGGTTTTGGGAATATGAGACATACTGAGATGTTTAAAAAGAAGCTTTCAATTGAACTTACCCTTTTCTAGCATTTAGGAGCAACCATCAGCTATTAGCTGTGCCTCCAACTTTCAATGCCTATGACCAAATACTTGAAGGTATTTCTGGAGTGCTCAGATCTATTTCAAGTGAAAGTAGTAATTACAGAAACGATACTGCTTCCAGCCAGCAATTTCCCACAAGATGAGAGCACCAGACAGCTCCTGGCCACAAGTAACAGAAATTTGAAAGAAAATAAAGGGTTTACTTAAGAAGGAGAAAGATCGTAACTTTATAATAACATTATTGTTCAAAGAAAAACACTTCCTTATGAATTCGAAAAACCACTTTAAGTTTCAGGATTTGGATTTTTTTTCCATGCCCCAATTGCAATTAATTCCAAACCACAAAATAGATCATGCAGTAACATTAACTGGATGTGGGTGTTGTTGGTTCCCCAAAGACTCTAATTTCACCCTGGTCTGCTAACTGTTTTTCAGGATTACACCCTGCAGACTTTGAAGGTGTATGAAACAAAATAGCCTAAAACGCTGCCTCCTGGCTTTCTTACTGGAAAAGAAACGTTCTTGGGGGACACTATTTAATATTTCAAATGAGAAGAAGAAATTTATTTTCCCTTGGTTCCTCCCAAAGAATTTCTACATTTATTTCAAATTTGAAAAGTACTGAAGAGTTGACTGCTATTGTGAGTACCACTTTTTTACTATTCTACTCATTATATCTGTGCAAAATGCTACCAGTTTTGCGTATATAGTGAAAAGCCACTCTCATGTTGAAAGCTGTCCTAGAGTCTTTTTCTGCAGCAGTGAACTTGTCCTTTTGGTCCAGAAGAGAGAAATGACAACCTTGTTCCAAATAAATTGAGTTTAAGGGCACCAAAACCATTTCACTGCCAATATTTTCCGTATTCCGTTGCAGAGAAGTTGCCCGTTTTTGAGAAAGGCTGAGCAGGGACTGACAGGCCTATGGATTAATGACTGATAAAGATGGCATTTCTTGCTGGTATGACTTAGGTGGAAAAGCAAAGAAACTAAAAGCCAAGACCAAGCTGGTATTTAGCCCTAAAGGAAATGTCATCATGGAGGTTACTATTCCCACTGCAGTTTGCTAAGAAAATATAAATAATTACTATTTTTCTTACTGTGTTTGCTGCCTATTATGCTATTGTTGCTGCAAGAGTTATGTAGGGAGCTAATGCACATTTGAGGAGGAGGCTGAGAAGAACAACTTCATTACTATGTTTGCCATATTGAGCCACCATTGATTTGTTCCCTTGTTAAAGGGTGGGAACTCCTCACAAGTATCCTTGTAAAAGTATTGTGGAGAAGTTACCTAACAAAATATTGTCTTTCTTGACTGGCTGTATCTGAAAATTCAGAACACACTGTGATCTCCTCAGAGGATAATAAAGGAAGAATAAGTACGCCTAATCTTAAGAACAACCTTGATATTCCAGGTGTTTCACATATGCTTGAACTTGCATGTGCTCTACCTCTGGACCAAGACTTTGGCTTGTTACAGTGCAGGGTTTTGTCAGTAGAGCATCTAGGTTGGTACAGCCTTTGTTAGGTTGATCTGGTTTGAGATAGCTCATGTATCTAAAAGTTTATGGCAAAATAAATTGTCTTTAAAAACTTGGGTTACTTTTTTTAAGTGAGCACAGATTGTGCAGCTCTGCTCAGCCATACACGGTGAAATGGGGATACTCTTTTGAATAAAATTGTTGATGATGCAAAGACTGGTAGAGAGGCAAATGACACAATGTGGTGCTCTGAGTTTCTATTCCCAGCCTGGAGGATGACAAAGGAATGAAGAAATGCTGAAGAACAACTCTTCAGAGGAGATCAGAGACCTTTCTTACTTGATAGAATTCTTCAGCTGCGGAGATCTCTGCTATTCAGTGGAAATGAAACTAAAACTTGCAACACCCACAGGTGAAGTGATGTTCATTTTAAGGCACACAGTTGTTTGTGGGAGAAAATTTCTGAAACATTCAACTCCCAGATTGTCCTGATGGTGTATAAAATGTGTATTCAGCAAAGGTTTAGTTCCAGCTGCTCCCAGAATAATCTGAGTGTAGGGGAGAGGTGGGCCAAAAGTGGTGTTACATCAATCTTCTAGACCCTGGTTGGATAAACTTGCTTTCTGAAATGAGTTTGGGCACTGTCTAGCAGCTGTAAAATGTGCTCAGCTACATGTGGCATATAAAGAAGCTTCTTCATGTGTAGCGCTGAGACAGGAAGTATGCCTTGGGCAACCTCCTTCCTGGAAAAACAATGAGTACTAAGAACGTAATGAAAATTACTTCTGTCATGATGGACTTTGAGATCTCTGGATTAAAACCTGCTTAATGAGTGACTGGAGTGGAAACAAAAAGGAGAAAAGAGAAGGGGAATGTGCCATATTTGTTCATATCACTTCCCAGATACCACTCAGTTACTCCATGGTGAAAGACAGGATCAGAAGCTGGGGCAGTGCAGTAACCTCACAAACACCTCTGGAGTATAGTTTGCTACACATACCTTAATACTAGGCAAACTTTTTGAACTTAAGTGAACTGTCTTTTTTTTTTGGTCATTTTTGCCTAGAACAAATTTTTCCATTGGCTCTGTTGGGCAATCTGCCACATTAACTGGCATATCAAATACTGCCAGAAAGCTGAAGGCGGGGGGCATAGACATTAAACTCAATCCTCTCTGAGAATGATAGTGAAGTCTTTCAGGGACTTTTTGCTAGGCCCTGAAATCTCCCAGCTTCTTGGACTATGATGGTGACATCCTTGGTGAAGAGAGGTGTGAAAGCCAAGGCTATAGTGGTCAGAGTACTGCCAAGTGGAATTGCTCAGCAATGTGTGTTTAGCAAGGTCAGTGTTCCAGCTTTTCCCATCCATGCTGTGCTTTCCCTGATAAGAACCAGAAGAAATAACGTAATGAATAAAACGATTTTTTTCTCATGCAGGTTGAAAGAAGGGATAACATTCTAGAATGAATGTCCACTTCTTTGTTACCAGTCGGACACTTATTTTCAGGCATGGGTTAAAGGGAAGAAGGATTGAGTGAGTTTACAATGGCAGAGCATGGCAAGTGGGTTATTTTCAGCTAAAAAATAATTTTATAAAATACGTGTACAGTGTCATGGAGCTCTCTGTACCAAAGGGTTTGCTGTTGTTTGCAAAGAAGGAAGGCAAATTTAATCTGTGCTATAGATAGGGCCCCTATTACCAGCCTTTAATACACACAGACTTATGCATTCCTTCAGCAATTGTTTTTGCTCCCAAAGTACAAATGTCTTCAGAGGCACATAGGCACCATACTAAGCCTTATATATTTTTCCAGAGGGAAAGAGCCACAGCTCTTGCCTGTAACCCATGCTCCAAAGGCAGAGATCCCCGGATAACCAGGAAATAGCACTGACAGGAATGTACCTTAAATATACCCCATACCCTTTTACAGGGTAAAGACATGAGTCCAGTATCCCAGGAAGTTTCTATCTTTCCTCTGGGATTCATAGTCTTGAATCCTTCCACAAAGGGACTTCTATGTCCTTTTCTTCAAGAACAAAAGAGAGATTTGACTTTCAGAACATCATTGTGTAAGGATGACCTGTACTTTGTCATTACCCAATCCTTAGAGCCCTCCTCATGGTGTTCAAGTCCACTCCATAGCCCCAAGGCTGTAGCTTTTTATGGAGAGAGAGAAACTGAAGATTTCTCTTTTGATGAATTACTGGAAAAAGCAAAAGATTTATGAGAGAACATGGATAAGCCTGACTGTGACTGGTGGGTAAGTGCTCCAAGACTTGCTTGATGTTGTGTTCAAGTATTTTACATTACATTCAGCAAAACACAGAAACAGCCTTTGAGCAATGTCAGCATCGCAGTCTTGCTCTCCCACATAGAGCCCTTAGGTTATAAAGTCATGTTTACTCATTCCCACATGTTCACAGAAATCTTTCATTTTCATACATAATGGCAGAACTCCTACTGGATAAAAGTATGCTGCTGCCCATTCAAGTTGGCTTGTAGCTAGCAATTAGGATGCTATTCAGAGGAGGAGGGAATATGGATTTAATATCTCTGAGGCAAGGACCAGAACTGAACCTTGGTTTCCGCATTTGTGTGACCTCCCACCATCCAAAGGTTGGAAGAGTGAGTTGGGTTTCATCAGAGATTTTATGGGCGATTATATTCATATGTATAGGACAGAGGCACAATCAGTAGCACATACCTCTGTGCCATACGTGTCAGGCTTGTTCAGATGCCTTGAGTGCCCTAGGACATTTTGGACAGCTCCAGACCATTTAAGAAGATTAATCACACTTTAGCTCTCCGCCAAATATCATGGGAATGTAGACATACATGGGGACTCCTAAGTAGTACACGTCTAATATTAGAGTGAGTGAATGACAAAGGAAATTGCTGGCACTGTACCAAGCTATGGTACAGTGCAGGGTGATTCCTAGGTACACAGCATCCTGGGAGTTATGTTACTGGATCTTTCTTCCCACACAGAGCAGCTTTTATGGATTTCATCCATTCCAAAAGGAAGACTTACACACCTGGCCTGCTCTCCTGACTGCTTCTGTGCTGTGCCCTATCCTATTCATTTCCCTTCTTGACCAGGGAGAGGATATTCTTCTGTGGTTCCCCAGCAGAGGCAGGAGGTTATACATCACCCAGACTTTCATTCCTGGAGGGGGTACAGCCTAATTTCCAGCCCAGACTGTGTGAAATGCTCTTGCCAGGGAGCAGTTAGATGGAAAATTCATTTCTGTCTCTTCTGGGCCATTGACCACCCTGCACTTTCAGCCTTGTTATACACAGGCAGCAGGAGCGGCTTTATTGTGAACCCAGAGCCAGCAGCTTTCTCTCCAGACAACAAGGTCTAGATGCAGTTCTCCTAATTCCCGTGATCCACAGAGTAACATAAAAGCCATAACATTTTTTTTTATTCCTCCTTATTGTGGTTTTATTGGGCATAATGTCCAGTTTTCTTTGAGTATTTTGAATATCTGGGCACACAGATACATTTTGCTATATTAAATCTGTAAAACAGATGTTAGTGGCTCACGGTATCTTCATGGCTGTACGGATGTATTGATTTTGTCTCTCTCCTCAATAGTCTACACGAATGAGGCTTAATGTGCCAGTGAGGTGGATGATAACATGGGGCTGACACCATATCCAATTACCCTTTACAAAGCTGTAACATATGTTCAATACCTGAGTCCATGCAAGCCCTAAAATATGATACTCTGCTAAGACCCAAGATGTGAAGAGGAACTCCTGTGTTTGGATACAACATGGTTTGAAGGTTTCTATCCCTTTCACCCACAGCTGCTATCACTGACAAAGAAATCAATGACACCTATGCCTAATAATATGTTTGAACAAAGTAGTTTTCTTAATAAATAATTAATTTATGAGTGCAAATAGAAAATTATTGCAAATTATTTGCTCATCTGGGGCTGCTGAAGTGGAGTTAAACTTGCCTGACTGTAAAGGGGTTTATGTCTGAGATAATGTCCAGAAAAATTCTTAGTCAATGGAAGTAAAGAATCTCTTGCAGGGTGTGAGTTATACTATCCTGAAAGAAATATTCAATAGAGGCTGGATGAACAACATACTGAAAATAACTCTCTGTCTACTGACTTTACAGATACCTTATAAAGGGGGTAGTTCAGATGTTGACATCTACCACAAAGGCCCCCAAGATTGGTGAGATGTCAACTGGGTTGACAACTGTTGGTGAATACCTATTCATCCCACTTTGGCAGTGTCAATGGCTGTGTATGAAGCATCTGCTGCTAAAGAACATCTTTGGAAACAGCCAACCAAGGTGTGTTTTCCTTTTTTAAGTGCACCAGGGGAGTAATCCTGAGTCAGGGAAGAGTTTACACTGCAAACTCAATCCTCTCATCCCCTTTTTCCATCTCCAAAAAATGACACCAACTGAAAGAGAGAAGATGGAGCTTGTCTGAGATTGCTGAGTGCCACAAAAATATCAAATTCTGTTTGCAGTGAACACTACAGTACAATAGTGGAGACTGACCCATCAATAAGGTTTTGAAAGTGTTATGCCAGAGAAACAGCTATCATGCTGTTTAAAACAAGAGGCAAACAGGTTATGTTAAGGTAATTCATCTGTCATTTGTTGAGACTATTTTTCACAAATGCTAAGGAGAGTTGGAGATTTGGGATTATTCACAGCACAGATTAAGGAGAATAGTAACCCAACACCAATATTTGTAGAGGATAGACCCAGCCTGCAAACATGGCTCAGCAAGGGGAAGTTGAGAGTGAAGCTAGATATAACCCAGCCTCCACGTGACACCAGGGTGTTCTATATTTCCATCTCAGCCTGGAGAGAAACGCGTG
The DNA here is from genome assembly GCA_032466535.1 of Forpus xanthops. Taxonomy (NCBI): domain Eukaryota; kingdom Metazoa; phylum Chordata; class Aves; order Psittaciformes; family Psittacidae; genus Forpus; species Forpus xanthops. Next base: position 64,818 of record JASSUY010041309.1, read on the forward strand.
AAGCTCTGGTGTTTCCCTTTTCAAAACCTGCCTGAAACATTGGAGCAGGTGCAGGGAAAAAACAACAAAACTCAACAAACAAAACCCGAAACCAAGTGGTTTGATGATTGCAGGAAATGCTGTGCAGTCAGCCCCTCAGTGAACTCCAATCCCATATTTCAGTTTATCAGAAAAGTTGAAACAAGACTTGACTGCAGTGCAGTGCAGTGAAAATAATTCATTGTTTTTCTTCAGGATGGATGTGCTGCCTAGCCCCGGCAGGAAGCTAGAACAAGGCAATTCCAAACTGGAAATAAGGCACATTTCAACTGTGAGGTTGATTAACCGTTGCAATGAACCATGGAAAGATTGATAGATTCCTTCATTTCTCAATGTCTTCAATTAAAACTGGATGACTTTCTCAAAGAGTTGCTTTAGCCAAACAAAACTTGTTGGAATTCTTAAAGGTTGCACAATACAGGAGTTGCTGATGACTTTCCCCTGGGGACGGAGGATTTATATGTCCACTGTGTAGTTTATTATTTCTGTTTAAGTTTTGTAGAAGAACTTAAATAAGAGAGATGCTTGAGATAAGAGCAGAAACAAACAAGCCAAGTTGCGGCTGCCTCCTGAAGATAAATGTCAGTTGCAGTTAATGTGGCTAAATCAGGTATGAAGTTTATCTCAAGGAACCTACATTGTGAGTCTGTTCTGGAGATTTTGTTCATTTAGACACCCTTACAGATTTTATTTGAATTCTTAAAAAAAAAAAGAATTTCAGAACTTCAGAATTGCCATAACCAATAACCGATGAATTTGACTCCTTTCTCTCTGATTTATAAGTTCCCTTAATTATAAACATTCCTCCAGTTTTGCTAGCTGACCCAAATCAAAAGGACAAAGTCAAAGTTCGTTTTTTCACATTTTAAAATGCAAGACTGTCTCCTTCTCAATAAAACATGATGGATTCATGGTCCAGCACAGAATTCACAATCATAAAGCTGGGTGGTAAAGGTTAAGCACCACATTGCAAATACCAGGACTTTGATTCATAAATTGAAGAATAAAACATACTTAAAGGAAAAAATGGAGTTTTCTTTGCAAACTATTGACCTCCCTCAAAGCTGGACCTACCTGTTTGCTGCTTGTGAAGTACCTGCTTCCAAAATGAAGCAAAGACTAAATAAGCTGGACTGTGTAAGGACCTGATACTCAAGATCCCAAACACAGTTCTATTCTATTTGTTCCTCTAGGCATTGCTGTGCACAACAAAGCAGACAGTTCGACATTTCGCTTGATCTATTTAGCAACAGATTTACATAGTACTTTACAATTGTGGCCAAAAAAAGGGCACTCAGGAATGTGAAAGAAATGTTCTGTGTTTGCCTATTTTGTATAAACTTATTTATTTTGACACTTGCCATGATGAGGTGGAAAATCCACCCTTCCCCTTTCTGAAAAGTTGGGGGAATATAAAGCCAAATGATGTGCTGATAAGTGCGGTTGTCATCCCACTAGAATTTCAGCATCAATGCTCACTGCTGTAGGAATTTCGTCTGGATTGCAATATTTATGTTCCTTTTTGCACCTCTCTTTCTGTGGAATAATCCAGTGTGGAGCCAAGGTATCCTGGAAGTAAATGGTAGAAGATCCACTGGCTGCAGAAAGTAACCTGCAAAGAACCTGCACCAGAATTCTTTCTACTTTGTTTACTTACTCCCCTTCTGCAGCACAGAATAACACAATTTACCCTAATTGTATTTTTATCCTTCCTCCTTTTCAAGAGATCTGTTCTGTATACTCCCCAAGTACTTTCTCAAAGCAACTGTTTATGACTAGTCTCTGCCATCTGCAGAGTCCTGAGGGGCGAACTGGGACCATTTAACTTAATTTTGGATGAGTGTGTGTGCGAGGTAAATGCACTTGAAAAAGAAGTGTGGATACAAGGATCACATTCATGCACACACTGCAATTTCCCTGTAGCTTAAATCAGGATTCATTTTATTAAAATAAGAACTTAATTAATACACATGGGCATTTGAGGATCAGACTCTACATACTGTTCATATGGACTTGATTTAAAGATCCTGAAATTAATCAAAAGTACTGGTAAAGGATTCTGTTTCTGGTGGGAATAATGCACTGATAACTTCCATAGTTAGGGTATACAAAAAGCTATGACTGACCTCTCATAGATCAGAAATAAAAATAAGAGCGGATGCCTAATGTCCCGTGGAGAGTTTGATCCCATCTAAATTGACTCCCTGGTGCTGGGCTTGTCAATCCATTATGGTACTAACCCCAACCCTGAGAAAAAGAAAGGCTACTCTAGGTTCTACTTTGTCTGTAAGGAGAGTGCTAAGATTTCCACTGGTTGAAAACAGCTCTGTTTTGTCACTTTTCCACCATAGGATTGACCCATCTCGTTTATCCCAAGGAGAAAAGCAGCCTTAAAGTGGTATAATTCTTGCATAAGTAACTGCATGGAAAATCAGGCTACTGTGGGAATAAGTTAAGGACTCAGGGGCAAACACTTGGTAAACATTAGACTAAAATAACTGGGTGTTTTGGTCTTCAGCATCATTTGAGGACTGTCTGGAAGCTCACTTCAAGACCGGATTTACTGTCCTTAGAGGCAGTGCACCTCAAGGCCACAAACTATACAGGGCAGTGGGTGGATTTTGAGGCATTTCAAAGGAGATGCCTGAGGAAGCTTAAAGCCTTGTCTGCTGTCATTATCCAGCTCTAATGTCTTTGAAAACATCTGAATACAGAAGGGAGATGAGCTATGAACATTCCCTAGAGGCTGTGTGGAACTCATCAGTGACTGTCTTGTCCTGCTATGAGTTCAACTGTCAGGATGAAGAAAGAAGGAAAGTTTAGTATGACCCACTGCCTGCAGGAAGGGATAAGTCACTGTGGGACATCAGTTGCTCTGTGGATGAAGGGACATTTCATGGTAGGAATTATTCTATGTGTATTCAGGTCTCAGGCTTCTGTTGAAACCTCATCTCAAGAGTCATCCTGAAATCCCCAGAACTGATCCAGACTGTTGCCAATAAAATTAAGCTTTGGACCAATGTTTTTAATGAAACAGTTGAAAAGGTAGCTGGCAAATTTGTTGGGCAGATCCCATTCAGCCCTTTCCTTCAGCCTTCTGGATTACAAAGGCAACATGTTCATGAGCCAGCTCCTGCAGCCAGTGCTTGCTGGTGACTTGGAGACGAGTGATGGTCACCCCAAGATCTCTGGTCGGACATCTGGGTTGACAAAATAAACATCCAGTATAAAGTAACTTAAATAGTTCTAAGTAAGTCCCAGTCCAGTTTCCAACATGTCACAATGTTCTCCAAGGAAGCAAATAAATGAAGGAAATACCCCAAAAGACGCCTATACAGTCTACAAATTAACTTTGCTTTAAGTAGGACTTTGGAGTTGTGGAGACCTTCCTTCTTTGTTTTCATCTGTTTTGCCATAACTGAAGTAAAAATAAGTACTCACTCTCCTAAGAACTAGTTAGAATGCAAATTCATTGACCTGTGTTTTTCAGATGAAAGCGAGTGTGTGTGTGTGTGAAAACTCATTGCTGTTGTGCTTGGCTTCTAACTAAAGAAAGTCCTTTTTTCAAGTGTTGAATGAATTTTGGTACTGCCTATGAGGCTGTCACTTTATACAAGTGTGTGCAGTCCTCTCCTGTTTCAAATTTGTCAAATTTTGGGTATGGTAAACAGATTTTTTTTCTCACTCTCAAATATTTTGCTTCCTCTGGCTTAGGAAAAATAATTAAAAAGAGGAATTACCTCTGTCAGTCTTTCGCAAGGAATTGGGATGGTTTTGACTCTCTCATAAGCAAGTGTGCTAATTTTTTTGAAAGGTTCCCTTTATCTTTTTGTAAGTAGAATGCATTGGTAGCCAAAACTAACACAGAAAGAAGCCAAAGAGAGAATAAGATCTATCTACTTATATGAATAGTCCAACAAGGGAAATCTCCAAAAACTACTGTAAGTGCTATAAGGTTTCAGATGACAAACTCATCCAAAATTAATGCTTAACAAAACATTCAGTTCTTAAATACCAAAAGGATAAAGCCAGCAGCTTCCAACAGCAAAAATATAACCCTTCTTTTAGTGTGGAAGGACTGTCTTGTGGTTAAAACATTGGCTTTGCAGTTAGAAGACTGAGGTTTAGTGCTTCTCACTCCATAGTGACCCTACATAAGACTATTAATGCTGGTGTATCTTTGTTTAGCAGAGAATGGTCCTGGTACTTCTTTATTATCTATTTACTTCCCTTACATTAACACCTTCTTGGATCATGAGCTTTCTGTTATCATGTCTGTACGGCGTCTTAAACAAGAGGCCTTGATCTTGCTTTGATCTAAGCAGTAGACAGGGTTTTTTTCAATTAGATAATGTGGGGTTTTAAGAGAAGGTAATCTTTGCTGAAAGATTTTTCACCTGGCCCCAAAATTATGCTATTTGTAAAAAAAAAATCAGAATTTTGGGAGACATCTTCAGTATTGTAAAAGCATCTTGGAATCTCAGGATTCAGCTGAACTCCTATTTCCTTTCACAGGAAATGAGCTGGATTTCCCTAATGTTCTCTATCTATTTTACGGATAGGACTCGTTATATGCTAGCCTTTTGTAAAGGAGGTTAGTGTAAACATTCAGTATTAGGTATCCAGTCACAGGGAATACATGCACCCTATGCAGATGAGATCTATAAAACTGACCTTTATTTTGTTCTTCTTGATGTCATTGCTATTTACAGAGAAAAAGGGAAGCAACAAAACCCACATGACATGCATGCTATTTTTGCATGCAAAGGACAAACAAAGACTGAAGAAAAAAACCCATTGTACATGAACCATTCGGTTTGAATAAACAACCTATTGACCAATCTATTGACCACACACATGAAAGAGGGACTATGCATTGTTGCGTGACAATGTTTATGAAAGCAAGCCAGGTTTGAATAAACTCGGTCCATCCCTAAAAGTCTCAAACCCAAGCAGCATTTCAACAGGAAGATGTGAGCAGGGCCCAAGCTGAGCAGAGCGTTGGTGGGGGAATGGTGTGTGCTGACATTCTCCTTTAACAGTTCACCAGCTGGCTGAAACCACACACAGAACACACGAACCTCCACAGAGCTGCTCTGTGAGAGTTAGCCAGGATGGATCTGCCTTTTCACAATTACAGTCACCAGCCCTGCCACCCTGTCTCTGTTTTACTTGAGCTGTCAGCCCAGTGCTTGGGAAAATCCACTGGGCAGTGCAGATTTCATCAACTACTATGCAAAACAGCTGTAATGCTGTTTTGCCCTTAACATTTTCTTATTTAAATAGATTATATGCCCATTTACAAGCCTTGGGTGCTGTTCTGGTAGGTCCTGAACAAATGGCTGCTAAAAGGAAGATCTGAAATGTAAATAAGCTTCTTAGACCAGATGGATGGAGAGTAAAGGATGTATTCACCTTTCAGTCAGAAGCCTGGGTATGGAGAAGTCAGGTTCCTCAAAGGGCATTTGCTGCAATGGCAGTGGTGGAAGTCCCCTCCATCCAAATCACATTGGGTAGACCTTTTGGCATGGGATGATCCTCCAGCTGCCCCAGACTTCTTTCTTGTCTGCAGTCTGTTTAATGCACCACCACTCAGACATGCAGCTGCTGGCAAGGAGTCAGGAGATGTCCTTTTTTGGCTGGAGCCAGGGGAGTTAATACAGGCAAAGCCAGGCTCAGGAGGGGTATCCACCGCAAACTTGTCTTTGCTCTGCTAACCTGACCTACCTTTCCCCACCCTGGTTGGCCTCGATAATGTCCCTGCATTTGTTGCAAATTTGGACTTGGCTCTATCTCTGTATTTTTTTTCTCTTTAAAATGCAGCAGTTTATTTCTAAAGAGGAACTGATGAAAGCTGTTGCTGTTCTTATTTTTCCTTTCTATGAACTGAAGTGATGACAACAGATTTTCTAGTAAATTATAACATAGGCAGTCAGTTCCAGATTAGTTTTGAAGTTGGGCTTTTTCTGGGGAGGGTACAAATACAGCCAAACAAGATTTAATTAAATACTTGTATTTCATAACTGTAATATATCTAGCTCAGTGTGTCCTTTCCCATGGGTTTGTTTGGATACAGGGAATTTTTAGCTTTCAGACTGTCAGACTTGGAAAGCTTTGTACACTCACAGAACAGGTAGAAAACAGTCAGTAGCAATGCTGACATGCCCACACTGTGTCCTATTCATGGTCGTCCAGATATGAAGTAGCCACCTCTAAGCATAAGAGGATAGTTTCCAGGCCACTTAGCATCTGGTCTCTTGCTGAGCCTGCCAAGACTATGTTTACCAACTGAAACAAGCCAACATATTTTTATTATATCTCTTACTACTGTGATTTAGAAATAATTCCATATGTTTGCAGTCTTGCTACAGCTCTTTGCGGGCTGGGTTTGGAGCTTGTTGGTGTCAGTGGAGAAAGTCCCAGTGATTTCAGTGAGTTTTGGAACAGACTTGTGTACATGAGTAAGACCTTAGCAAAAATGCCATTGCTCACTGCACATAGAACCAAGCCCTTTGTTCCTCCCCACCCATGAGCCTGTCATGATGGTGAGATCTCCTAAGCAAAACATAGCCATCTGGCATGGCTGGTACTTGGTGTTGTGATCTTTGTTGAGTGCATTCCTACCCCTGTGTTTGTTGCTTTCCAAGACCTAACCTAAGTGCTGGATCAGTCCTTTCATGGAGAGGTCTTCTTCCTATCTGTTACCTATGCCCATCACTTTATTGCAGAGATATTGAAGTAAGAAACTGGTATTTTTCAAAGTATTTTTATACAACACTTTCCTGTTTCTCACACTTGTAGATTGAATTGGCCTGTAATGACTACAATAGCTGCAATTGTACCTCTCCAGATCGGCTGAAGAATCATAGAATCATAGAATAGTTAGGATTGGAAAGGACCTTAAGATCATTTAGTTCCAACGCCCCTGCAATGGGCAGGGACACCTCCCACTAAACCACCATGCAGTATTCCTACCAACCATCCCAGAAATGCATACGAAAAGGTTTATATGTCAATACATACTATATTGTCTAGACACTTCGTGTATGAAATTCATTCTAGGAATTAATTTGTCTGACAGCCTGGAAAATGCCAGTTGTCCCACGTCTAATGAGGATAAATGAAGAGTTAGCTTTTCCTTGTGATTTCTGATGAGTGGTCAGCATGGAAGGAGTTTGGTAATGCTTGTCTGGTCCCGCGTGGACTAGTGCCTTCTACACAAGGAATAGATGGCAGCATGCCCTGATGCTTTGTTAAAGGGAGTCACAGCTCTTCTGTACAGATGACCCCTCCAGGAGAAATTTGGGTCCCATGGGCACAGTGTTGGTGATAAATCTTGCTGTACTGCAGATAAGCAAAGGACTTTGGTGTTCATGACCTTTTACCTGGAAGCCCTCCTCATCTCCTAAAAAATTAGTTGTCTGGAAAAGATATGAAACAGGATAGAGTTCCTCAAAGGGGCTCTCCTCTCAGCTGCTGCAGGACATGATGACTGAACACGTTCTGTCCTCTCTCCTGCCAGACTCCTAGCTATCTCCTTTCCTTCTCTACAGATTACAGTTGTGCTTTTGCAATATTTCTTAGCCTTGTAGTTGGGACTGAAGGATGTTTCATGAATAGAAACAGAGTGAACAATGTTCCCTGTAACAGATGATACTGAGTGTCACCAAGCAAAGAGGGGAAAAAACCAGTAGGGAGGCTGCGGTAGACATTGTGAAAGCATGGCCACAATTTGTAAGGGGAAAATGATAAACAGAGGTTCGGCTGTGTGGAGATTTTCTCTTTTTTTTTGTCCAGAAATATTTGTAGTATCAGAAGCTGTAGATATGACACATAGTTGGGATGGGACATCTATTCCAGATGTTAAAGCCTCGTCTTGCTGCTTGTTTAGTTCTTGCAAGAAAATACAAAATTCCTTTGAATTCTCTTGACATTAATGAAAACCAGGGAAACTCAGCATCTTTCAGGGCTGAACAGGTTCAGGAAAGAGCATAAGTGAGACATCAGTTACATATTACAATGCTTAACTCCTATGTGCTTTACTTCAAGAGGGTTTTATAAGGAATAGTTTGGGACAAAAGACTGAAGTAATTTGGGGAACGTAATTAGAAGCTACATATCCTACCAGGCAGGTGAATTACAGCATCATGGCCTCATTAGCAGATTCTTCTATTGACACCTATGTATCACATTCCTGGCCAAATTTGAACACAGTGCAGGATACCCCATCATTTATCTTGTAACACACAGAAGCACTTCACAGTGAAAGACTCTGGTAATAAAATAGTAATTTTATTACTGGAATAAAGTGGAAGCTGAAGCCACTGGTTTACTGCTCCTTGGGGAGAAGATATCTAGCAAGATGGATGAAGGGTGCCATACTAGCTGCTGGATGAGGCCACGAAAGTCATTGATAGAGAGCTAGTTAGAACAGGAAACTAGAGAAAAGTGAAGAGGTAAAAAGTGAAGAAAGTGAATTCTGTCTGCATTCGCTCTTTCCTTTGAGTCTGGTGTTGACCAAAGGGTGGGAGAGCCAAGGGGCAAGGAACATCACAGCTGAATATTATAAATATTTATGAATATTTTTATAAAGTATTATAAAAAGACTTTGCACTGCTGGACTTGCTTTTCAGAGAAGCTGTAACCTCCTGGCTGCTGATAGAGGTGAACAACTGCTGTTTATAGTCAAGGTCTTTGCACTACCAAAAAACTGACTGTTTTTTCTGCTTTCTCCAGTGAAGCATCTTGATTCCAAACTAACCAGAGATTTGTTCCTGTTTGTGTACAGAATAAACACAAACTCACATGATCAGTTTTGTAAACAGTGGCTCCACCATTTGCATTGTGTGAGTGAAGGAGTCCCAGAAGCTGTGCAGCAAGGCTGTGAAGTTTGGAGGTAGAGTATATCTAATTTGGTTCTTCTTTCTAAGGATTTACTGAAGTTTTAGTGAAAGGCCAGTAAAAAGCATTGCTTGGAACCTGCCACAGAGCAATTTATAGCAGCTTATAACAGCAATTGATGGAAGCTTATTATATGACCCATTTTATGAAAGTTCACGAGTAATCCAACATTTAATGCTCACAGACCTGGCGAAGTTTCATGCAAGCTGGATGATGAACATCAGTGAATTTTGCTTACAAACACAGTATATTGTGGTTAGCAGGTCTTATAGTCAAAGGCCACCACTCAGTTGTGTGCAAGCTAATGAGCCCATTAGCCAGGGGAAATAGAGGGATCTTGTGCAAAGATTTAGAACAGATAACAATGCTAATGATAATAATGCTAATGATAATGCTAATAATGCTAATGATAATGATAATGTGAGCAATGCTAATAATGGTAATAATAATAATGTATTTTCACATAATTAATTCTGTGCTTGAAACAGAGAGAAAAAGAAGAAATTGGAGTATCTGATGAACACAGATTTGAGAACTTAGTTGCTAAGCTACTAGAGATGGGCATCATATGCAGGCACAGTTTGCGCTCTCATATATCTATTTTAAAGAGTTTCTCTATCAAAATTCATGTTGAAAGCGTTTATGCTATCTATGGTGCTCTACTTCTAAACAAAAACTTTGTTCCCTAAAATCATCAGAGTCTCTGGCTGAAGTTTGTTTAAAGTCAATAAAGAGGAAGAGGCCCATTTCACCCAGCCTATGTTAGGGAGGCAGTTCATCTAATGCCATTTGAGATTTTCATATGGACCTGACACATACGGGAGATTATATGAGAGACTGATGAAATGGGAATGGAGATGGGATAGTCTGGAGTGATGAGGGTGAGAAATGTGCTCAAACAATAGCAATACATTAAATCCTTTGCCAATTGGAGTAAAAAATGAACTCTGTCATTAGCCTTAACCATGCCGCCAAATATGCATTTGCATTAGCATCAACCCGTAACTATACAGTTTCTGAAAATGCATGATCCTCCTAAGATACTCATCATTTCCCTTCAGGAATGCTGTTATGAGAGGCCACCACATGAAGGTCACTTCTCGTAATATCTCAGATAATTAGTATTTGTTTATGACACTATAGTACCAAACCTGTTGGGATCGTTATGACTTCTACTATTACTAGGACCTCTAGAAAACTAATTGAACATACTTATTAAATCCCTGAAATTAAATTCCTTCTCCTAGTGTTCCAGGGCAAGTTAAAATAATAAGGAAGGCACATAACACACTGTAATATAATTAAAGCTGTTAATTTTTATAAGGTCAATTCACTTGGTGGCAATACTACCCAAGACTGTGTGTTTCACTAACATCTGAACATATAAGATGAAGACCATCTTTATTGAGGTTACTGGCAATATTGTTATGCTGTGGGAAATGCAGACTACCTCCTTGAGTTATGAAAGGCATAGTCACCCAAAAGATGGATGCTTTTGCAAGTGGGAATTCAGAGCCCTAAATTAAGCTTTATCTTGAATTAGCCTTCTGCTGTTTCCATTAAATATAAAGGGGACTGGCTTCTAAAATTGGACATTTATATTCAGCAAGTTAAAAAGGGATGAATTGTCCCACCTCCTTCTCTTGTTCCCTGCACTCAGTCTTGAGAAGGAAACATTTCTGAATGTTTAAAGAGTGATAATTTAATTTGTGGGATTGTTTGGGAAGCTGTTACTTAAACTTGCACCAGAGGGCTAGCCATCAACAGGGACCACCCTTTCTTCCACAAAGCATCACCACTGGCCAAGTGCCTTCTGTGATGTGACCTCAGCAATACCTCTCAGGATGCTGTTCAGGTGGTTCATGAAGATGATCTTCCCTGCAGGGTACTTGACAGCTGAGAGCACACTTATTTTTCTATATATTTACCTTCCATTCTTAGCTCTATTGATGAATAGGGAAAGAGTTATCTCCTGGTAAACAAGATGCCCAGGCAGAGCTGCAGGTCACCACAAAACCATTGTGTTGTTTGAACAGATCAAAATGGTCCTCAAGGGCTAATTTACAAGCTTAGTTTAGAATCTTGCGGCCTCGAATTATGAAGGGGAAGTGGTTTTTAATCTATTCCCGACATTTTTGTTCTGATTTATTTTTTTGAGTTGCTGGCAGTGATAATGACTCATTTGTATCAAAAATGCAGTGGGAATAGAAAAGTGAGGTCAGATTATTTGGCCCTATTGAGCATAGTTTCAGTTATTTCAGCAGAGGAGAAAACCTTAATGATCATTAACACTTAAATATGTCCAGACATTATACATAGAAACAAAAGCTATTAATGAAAATATTTCTTAACATTACTGAACTGTTCTTATAGTAAAACTTGGGTGGCTTCCAGATTTCCATAACAAGGGAGATTGAGCTAATTGGAACAAAATGAAAACCATCCTGAAGCTTCTATCAGAAATGCTCAGATACAAAAAAAAAAATGAACTTTTTTCCCCCTCCTTATTTTTCATCTTCTCTCTGCTGCTCTGGTCAGTAGCCACGTCTTACATATATATTCACATCCAGACTGTCCAGTTCTAATTAACGATAAAAAGTGTTTTGGGAGGCATATTAAACCTGGAGTTTCAGAACTTACTCCATGCTCTCTAAATGTTAAAAATCAGACCTCTGTAAGTTATTCACCTTTCTATTTCCTCTGTGGTCTTAGGTCTTTCAAGCACACAGAGATGAGACAGAAGTACAATATTAAATTGCATGGAGGCTGACCTAGTAAGTTCAATCTAACACAGGTTCTGATGCACTAGCAGGCTGGAAGGAATAGGTCTGCTGCAAATACCAGTACCAGCTGTATGTATGCATGGATCTGCATTGCTTGCAGGAGCTTGAGTTTTCACAGGCATCTCTGACAGTGTATACAAGATGGAGCTGATAAGCACATAGAAAGTAACCATTCCTTCCAGCAGCTGGCATCTGGAGTCTTTGGGTTGATAAAAGATCTATGCGCAACTTATGTTCCACTTAATTCCTGTTTAGGCTTTAGTGTTGGCTGAGATGTAGTAACTGTCAGGGTGTGTGAGCTCAGCCCACGGCTGATGTGAAAGAATGTGAGTTATCTTAAACTCCTTCCACTGTGGGTTAAGCTAGATGGAAATAATTCACATTTTATGGGTGAGGATAACCTACCTCAGCTACCATAACTAAGCCAATTTGCTGCTGAATCAGAGAAATGTGCTTCTGTGCCTGTGCCTGCAGTAATAGCAGCATCCTTTGGTCCTAATCTTGTGATTAAATTGGAAACACTTAGCTCTGTGGAACTATGAGGAGCACCACGGTCTCCTCAGTGCCTGCCATAATCAGAGCTTGTGGGTCCCTTCTGGTCTTACATGCTTTGAGATAAGACAGGTCTACACTTGCACGTAGCTACGAAGACCAGAATTACTTTTACTGTAAATTATTTAGTGTCCTTCCTTCCCCAGAAGTTCAGTGCTCTGTGATTCATACCAACCCAAAGGAACACATCTATCCAGCTGGATGTCTGCAGATTACCCTGAATCCTAATCCGAACATTTTGGGCAAACACAACATACCAAGAAGCTGTGTCTGCATCATCCCAAGCAATGTTTCCTTACACCACAACTTCCTGTGCTCAACCTAGATAAACAGAGAAAGAGCATCCTGTTATGCCACAGGCAGGAGAGGCTCCAATTCTTACATATTTTTTAAATACTTAGATTTAACAAATATCTATAGAAAATAGGACGTGCACAGTTTACTTGAGTAGCCCTTGGCAACCCTGTGCTTGCAGCAGTATGTGGTTCAGTCACTAGATGTCTCTGTGGGCTGTGCAGAGGGGATGCTGACATGGGGGTCTCTGATGGGCAAAGGCAAAACTGGGACTTGGGCAGGAGAGGAGGCATTGGCTCCTGATGTGTGACTGCTGGGGGCACAGTTGCTTGTGCTTATTAAACCATTTAGGAGGTCTGTGTTTCTCTGATCATATTGGTCCTTGTTGTGTAATCCCATGAGCCCTACAACTCAACAGGTAGTGCTTATTAAATGAGGGTTTATGTTTATGAAGAACTGGAAGAGCAATGAGAAACTCAGCTTCAGGGGTGTCCTTAAGAATCTGGGCAGCTGCTATCACAGAAAGGCAAACAGCATATGTAAAGACCAAGTCATGGTTTCTTGGGGAGGTTTGAATCTAGTGAAGGTTGCAACCAAATACATCCAGAAGCTCTCTCTATGGGAACAGACTAGTGACAGATTCATACTCAGCCACACCTTCCCATACCACCTAGCAATGCAATGAGAAGATGTTGGCACCGGATATCACACTGCAAACTTGGTGTTAAAGTCTCTAGGTCAGTCACAACATTCCATTTCAGCGTCTGAGAACATTCTATAGAGATAAAAACCACAATGCTGGCTCTCTTTACACACATGGGGACATCTCTACAAAATGGTAAACGACATGAAACATTAATTCATGCATGTCATTCTTTGTGGGAGAACATGAGGAAAGAAACCACTATTTGACTTCCTCTAGGAAGAAGTAGGAAGAATCAGAAAGGCTCATGTTTGAGAACAGTGTAGGATAGAAAAATGTAGGTGAAAGCTCCTTTGAACCACAGTATGAACATGAAGGGGTGAGCACAGATGTGATTCACAGTGACAATATTGCATCTTGCTGATGCAGCAGTGTGTGCATATGTGTGTACATATGTTGAGATTATGTTCCTCAACCCCTAAGATGCAAATGTTTGCATGTCTATATAGGCAGATAGACCTTTGGTTGCCTATGCCTATCCTCGTGCTTTCCTGAGTACAAGGTGTACTGCAACAAGTTTATAAAGACTTTTATAGGAAAGTTCTTCATTGGTAAAGGAAGAAAAGATAGCAGGAGAAAACACAAGCACAGAAACTAGAGATAACCAGGATCAAAGATGATCAAAGGGATCATCTTCTTTCCATCAGAGTAATGGAAGGCTGAGAAAGTTGGGGCTGTTCAGCCTGGAAAAGAGAAAGCTGCTTGGAGACCTCATAGCAGCCTTCCAGTATCTGAAGGAGACCTATAGGGATGCTGGGGAGGGACTCTTCATGAGGGACTCTAATGAGAGGACAAAGGGTAACAGGTTCAAACTTAAACAGGGGAAGTTTAGATTGGATCTGAGGAAGAAACTCTTTACTCTAAGGGTGGTGAGGCACTGGAATGTGTTGCCCAGGGAAGTTGTTCAAGGCAGTGTTCAAGGCCAGGTTGGACATAGCCTCGGGTGACATGGTTTAGTGGGAGGTGTCCCTGCCCATGGCAGGAGGGTTGGAACTGGATGATCTTAAGATCCTTTCTAACCCTAACTATTCTATGATTCTATTTTATGATTCTAGAATGTGTGGTCTTTGAAGAATGCAAAATTAAAAGTATTCAACTCCCAGTGTTACCATGGAGTAATCAATGTTGTATTAATTATACTTGACATTTTAGAGCCAAATGAAGTGACTATCTAATTGAAAGCATAGCATCACCTTAATGAGAACAGCCCTCACTTGTCACATAATAGGAGGGTTTGTAACTTCCCTCCCCATCTTCTATTCTTTGAAACCAAGTTCAAATGCAAGGGAAAGTTTGCTTATGGATTAGGTCCAGATGTGTCTAATGTTTAACTCATTTTCAGCAGTTCCCTCTGCATGAAAGATTTGAGCTGTTTCTGAGCAAGCTCTTGTTTCATCTGACATGACACTGGGCTACGATGCAAGCCTGAGATTGGAAAGCAATGATGGTGTCACTTCCAAATCCTACTGAACTGGAGCATAGCAAAACTTCTTGACCAGAACAACAATTCATATTCATTCTCCTCTCTGTCCAATTAGAATCTGAACTCTTTGCAAATGTACTTGACAGGACACTGCTTTGACTAAGGAAAATTAACATGGTTTATTGGGTTTGCCCTGGATTTAGGCCAGCTGATCTGAGTTAAAACCCTACTAAGAGGATCAGAGTGGTACCTTAAATGGTGCCCAGAACGCTGCAGTCTCCATGGGCATCCTAGGATGGTTAGCCTTTCTAGCCATAAGGACAAGTATTCCAGCAATGCCAGCTCATCTTTTATGGGTCTCAGCAGCAGTTCTTGATTCCACGATGGTTCATGAACATATGTGTAGATTGACATCACACTCCTTTGTGCACTTACAAAGATGACCCTTTAGTTAAGTCACTAGAATCCTTCTGTAGTCTCTTCTGCATGTCCTTCAGCATATGCCCCACCAGTGCTGAGGAGATCTGGGCTCTCTTTTGTCACTTTCTACTCTTATTTCCTGAGAAACTCATCTAGTTACACATTCAAAAAACACCATTTTCTTGACACACTTCTTTATCCTGGAAAACTTTGAAAACCAGCAAAGATAATTTCCCTATTATCTGTGGTTTATTGTCTCTGTAACTGGTATCTGTGTTGTGCTACCTCTTGCTTCCATCCTTTTACAGCATAATCCACTTCTGGTCTTTTGTTTGTCATGTTAAGTTGGAAATTGTTTGGGGAGAGGACTCTCCTTGCACTTCATGTTTGTGCAGCACCAGCCACAGCAGGTATTCTAGTGCTGGGTACTGTGTTGCAAATGATAGGAGTAATAATACAACTATAATTTGATAAGCAACATAACTATTCTTTAAAAATAAGATTGTTGATATGTGTTTCCAGATATCTTTTTAAACACTGTATGAAATTACTGGTTCTTTTCCATTACTTTATTGCTGATATTACTGTCTTGTGTGTGATCTCATTTTTCCACAGTAGGTTGTGATGAAATTTTCCTCATTACTATAGTGCTTTGGTAATTTTGCTCTTGAATATAATGTCAAAGCACAAAAGCTTTATGTCTTCTGACACCCTGGAACAAGCAAAGGTTGAAGTAATGTGGATCTGTGGTTGAAATAGATCTGTCTGAAACTGAGAGCTTCACAGCATGTAGTTGTAAACTGCAAACCAATATGCACAGATTAGGAGTCTAGTTTCCTTGGCTTCCTTCATAGCCAATGGCAGGATATGTGCTCTGCCAAAGAACATTTCAAAGAGATGGTGCAGCAGGAAGAGAGAAGTTGCATAGTGCGCAGTTATCAAGAGCATGCATGGCTTTGGGTGACATCAGTGGGGAGAAGTGGGATGCAGCCTCTGGTAAATCTGGCTGATGGGAACACATTTCTCACAGGACTGGAAGTACTCCAGCAGAGTTCAGCTCCATCTGACAGAGAAAACAGCCCTATAATCTTGGTCATAAACTTATCAAATCCTGTAAATGTTCTTTTGTTTCTGTTTTTCTCTGGTTGCTCCTAGTAGGACTGCCAGTTAGGGACTTTATTTTAACTTGTGGCCTAAATTGGTTCATACGTCAATTACCATTACCAGATTTGCTGCCATCTTTTGTTAAATAGTTAAAATGTTAACTCTTCCTCTACTAGGACAATGTTCTTTGCTTTGAATTACAGCTGAGACATGGCTGAAAAATGAAGAAAAGTTTTAGGATCTATGGCTTACTGGATAGCGTATGAGATTTTTCTCTTGTATTGAAAACACTTTTGAAAGCATCATTTGTATTTGTTGATTGCAAGTTGATGACCTTGTTTTTAATATTGATATTGCTCTTGGTATTCTATAGGATTTTCCTGGCACATCAAGATTTACAGAACTCAGTGAGTCAGAGCACCTCGTTCATCAAACACATGTATCCCAGGGATACTTTGCTGGTTTTACTGTTTTACCCAGAAGCTTGTAAACCTCTGATTTTCCTCTACTGGTCTGGATGAGCTCTTGTTTGGCAACTCTGATGTTAGAAGTTCTCTACATTTTTGACCCAAGAGTCATGTCACTGGTAGTACAATTATAATTCCTCATTTTGATGGAAGGAAGTGAGTCATTAAGAGGCAGATCTCAAACATTTTCTAGAGTTTGATCCAAGTCAGCAGCAGACACTGTCCTCTCCTCAGAGGGATGTATCTCCAGAGATCTCAATGTAATTAGTAGACATCATGGGATTTATCACTTAGGACATATTATCACAAATTTTTTACTGTTTGCTTTTACTGGCCCTTCAGAAGAAAACAAAGGCATTAGTAACCCCATAATGTAGCACAGAGACCTCGTCAAGAGCAAAATTAGATGTCTGAAAAGCCCTACAGAAAAAGACATGTTGAATTTGGGGGGAACTTGAAGAATATTTCAGTATGTAGCTGAATGCCCTGATGCTGCTGCAGTATTGCAAGCTTCAAGCCCACTCCATATGAACTTCAGGCAGGATTCTGCTTTAGGCTCCTGTATCTTTGCTGGCATATTAACTCCCTCATGAGAGTTGATTGGGAGCTGACTTTATGACAGCTGTCTAACTTCACAGTTGGTCTTCGGAGGACACTCTGTATATGGAAATATAGGAACCACAATCCTTGCATTACTGAGAGAGCAAGAACAGTGATATTAAGGTATGAGGTTCATCATATTGGTCAAGGACAAGACTAGTGGCTCAGCCTACAACTACAGGAATCAAAACTTTGATTTTGAAATTAATGTCCTACAATGCTAGTTGTACCATGGCATTCAAACAAGCCTCAGTTTCTGTAATTATGGATTCAAATGTCCTTAAAGCCCATTGGAAGGAGAGCTAATCTGTATCCAGTTTACTGGAAAGGACTATTTTTTACCTTGGAATGATGAAATTTAGGTAGAGCTAGGGGATTCAACTTTCTCTTTCTAAAAGTAAGATATTCAGTTTATTATAAAGTCCTTAGACTTAAAGATTATATGTGGAAACTGAAGTTGAAGTGGCTGTTTAGGTCTCTTCTTGTGGTGCAGGCTTGTCTTTGCATCCATTGCTGGAACCTGAATACTTGAGTATATGACAGTAAACTACATATAGTTGTGATCCCTTTAATTTTATCAAAACCTGATTCAGAGTCATAACACCTTTAATGATCAAATTTGTAGCAAAAAAATCTCAATGAAAAATGCATTCATACTCACAGCTGGTAGTCAGCTTTTGTTCTGAAACATAACAGCTTCTATTTTCCTAGTGTTAAAACAATGTTCCTACTAAGTCTTTGGGCTAGGCTAAAAAACGTGCAAAACTGACTGAAGAAAGTTCTTCTGAATCCCTCTAATGCATTAACAAAACAGACTTAATCTGGGGGCTTTTGGCCTTCTAATAATTATGCTGTGCCTTTACTATGATGGGAACACAGGAGAATATTTTAAACAGTAACTGCAAATGCATGAACATGTGAAGAGACAGAATCTTTGCTTCTGTCAAGTACATAATCAAGCGCATATCTGCCTCTCTAGTTATCTGTGTTGTACGTGCAAGCATGTAATTGGGTGCAAAATAGAAGCTCCAGTCATGCAAGTGTGTGGTGCAGGTTTTACGATGGCTGCTGAAGTTACATCAGGAATATGTGGTTCACATAGGACACAAATGTACAAAGATACCCATAGTTCACTTGGGAGATATCTACAAGCTGATGCAAGCTCTCATGCTTTTGCTATGGATCTCAAAGCTGTAGAACCATGCTGCGCTCACTACATCGTTGTCTTGAGCATAGAAGTGGGTTAACCTCTGCTGCCTGCCTCTGCCTGTAAAGACATGGAGATACTCATAAGAGCTGAAGGGTCTTTGACACGTGCTCTCCAGCTGTCATCAAGCAGCTATGCATGACTCACGCACCTCTCCATCATCAGTGATGCAGCTGACATCAATGTCTTGCAGCTGGGGAGGTAGGACAAGAGTGCAGCTCCCTTAGGAGAGCTGAGAAGCTGTTCATCCTGGTGTCCTGCCTGTCATCACTCTCCCAGGAAGAAGAGGAAGTAGAGTAAGAAGCAGTGCAGTCATTCAGCTCTTGTTTGCTGATGTGGCAAAGGCTGACATTACATTTTGTCTGAATTAGAAGGGGAGAAAACCACAAAGTTCAAAATGTTTGAAAGTTTTCTGCAGCTAGAAAGGAGCTCAGGGATTTTCTCTGTTTAACTTTGCTGTTTCTTGTAGTCATAACAACTACAGCTCCACCTGAACCACTAAAGGCACAGGTATCTTCAGACACCCAAATAACATGCTTGTTAGTACCAGAGAAGTGATGACCATAGTGCAAAATCCCCCTGCAAAAACTGTGCCAGGAAACATATTTGGCAGTACTAATTATTAATGGTTTTATTTTACATAGTTGACTTTTCCCTCATAATGACCCCATGCCTAGGTGTTTGGAATATTCCAGGTTTTAATCTAATAAATTAAACATTTTAATAATCACTATAAAAAGCCCACCTTTGCCCAACTGAAGTGCAATTTTCTTTGTGTTCACTGAAAGTCTGGAAATCAGAATTTATTGCGAGCAAAACTGGTGCAACCAAGGGAGAAATAAAGTCAATAAGTAAGCCTCGAAGCTTTTCTTGCAGGTGAAGACACTTCTTCAATATTTTGCTGTAAAAGTGCTCAAAACACTGAACGGTAAGTAGAAAGGTTTTCTATGAAGAAATGAAACCAGGGGACTCTTAGTTCAGAAGCAGGCGGCCATTGACCCTGCTTAAAGAAAGATCTCAATTTTCATGAGTGCTTTGTGGCTCTGACTGTGGCAGGACAGGAATCTAATCTCCATCCTGGAAATAAGGTCTTCCCTTGGAGTAGGTTTCCCAGGCAGCACAAGTTAAGCCCCTGCTGGCGTTGCCCTGTCTCTCCACAAAGCCACTTCTCTTGTGCTAAGCGTCGTCTAATGCTTCTCTGTCATTAAGAATATTTTCAATGGAATGAAATTGTTAGCATTCGATCCTAAAGGCTTCCCTCAACTGTAGCTTACTGTATTTAACATATTTAGCTCATTTCCTCAGATATGAATATCTTTATAACAATCCTTTTGAGGGCAGATGGGAAGATCATCTAAAGAAGAAAGAGCTCTCTGCTACCTACGACAAAAGCCTCCTCAACATAGCGTTTGCATAAGTAAGGTTATGATTTACTAGCACATTGGTACGGCTGATAATCCATAGGTACTTTCTGTTACTGGTGGACAGTTTGTAAGATGAGGAAAACATCACATTAGAAATAATTCTCTGGCAAAGACTGCTGGTGGTGACGAGTTTTATGTCTATCTAAAGCACAAGTGCTGGTGGCACATTTTTTCATCTAAAATAGGTCAAAGGAGAGAGTTGGTCAGGTGTCTGGCTAATCCAAACTGTTGGGAAATCAGTGGCTTCAATGTATTGACCTGCTCAGGAGTGGAGGGTGACCAGAGCATTCCTTTCAGACTTTCATGCAAGAAAAGGCAACTAGCTTCAAAGACAGTGTCTATGGAATGCGCTACCGCTCTTTGGTATTTCAAAGGAAGCAGTATGTCTGCATGATGATTTTTGGTTAAAAGAAAGACAAAGACACAAAGGAAAATGAAGTATGTAAACAATTTCTTACATGAAAGGCAAAGTTCCCTACATGGAAAACACATGAAAAGGAGCAAAATATCATCGTAGTAAAACATCTATGGGAGTGAATTGCCTTCTTCCGTACTCCCCCAATAAACTCAGCCCCCAATTCTTCAAATGTGTATTTTCTAGATTCAGAAAATATGTATGTACCATCATATACTTCTAATTAGCCTAAATGTACATAATTCCATATTACCAACTACTGAGGCATTCAGAAAATGCCACAGTTTTATTTTCTGGAATTTAGTGCCTGTTTCCCATTTGCAGTGTGGATGCTTCCTATCATCTGGCAACATGAGGGCATTGGCAAGGAGTGGGCATGTAATTCACACCATCAGCTATGAAATACCACCTGGGAAGAGGGGAAAAAAGCCTTCTCCCAGGATATTTTTCATTTATTACCCATACCACACCAGTTTCTGCAAGCCCAGGTCCTTCATGGGGTTGTGACCGTGAAAGGTGTTGCATAAACAAAGCATCTTTGGAAACTAAGTGCTTGGAAGCCCAAGTCTTTCTCTCCTGTTCTCACTTACACTGGTGCATGGGGATATATTACCTTTGGCTTTTGGCAGCCACTCTCTTAATTTTTTCATTTCCCTCACCACTTATCTAAAGCAACTCATGGAGATAATTTTCCATGTCAGCAGCTAATCTGACCTATCTGAGATCATATTATTAAACTTCTTACACAAATCTACTTTTTCTTCTCCACAGTCATCTTTATTAATCTCAAACTCTATAGCTGTTGCCAATGTCTACACCTGGAAGATGCAATTTATTATTACCCAACAGTATACACCACATCTGGTCCTTTGAGCCTTGTTTTCTGATGAGAAAGCTGTGGGGCCTCTTCACCTCCTGGTTACATAAAGGATTAAATCATTATATTTAGCTGACAAAGGCTCCTCTCTGATGCTGAGCACCCAAGGTCTAATCTTGCTTCCCAATTGTGCGTTGAAAGAACTTGAGTAATTTCAGAACAACTACTCTCAAGTTAAGTTGGTCCAGCTGAAAGCAGTGTCAGGCCTCTGTTGATTTATTTGCTATGTCAGTAATCGTCTCAGTTCTTGACTCAGTCAAACAAAATTCCACCTTATCTACGGAGCCAAAAAATAAATACATACTGAAAGGACTTTTTGTATTTAGATATGTTACTTGAATTCATTTATGATCCCATTTTGTCTTTCTACTTGGCACACACAAATGCATTGTTCTTCCTTCAAATTGACACCTTGCAGATAAATTACCCTTAATTCATCCTACTCCTTCCTGTGCTACAGTGCGGACAGACCTTCAGACAACAAATCCTTAGTCACCTACCTTCTCCACCGACTTCAGTATTTTACATTCCTCTTCATCCATTGAGACTTTGAACTTTCACTTATATTAGCATTATTATGAAAAGCACTTGCTTATTCTGTTTGACTTAAAACTTTATTAAAAAGAAACACTTAAAATGACACAAATTAGATCTGTCTGAAAATTGAGTATTAATTTTATTTTTGGAAAAGCTGCTATCTGTATGGAAAACATTTGTTTTGCTGAAATGTTTCCTCAAGACTATCTCCTGATTCACAATTCAGCCAGTTTTCACCTCCGCATTTAATGTCAAAATGAGGCAAATGTCATGAATATTCCTCAACTTTGAAGTTTCAGCTAAAGCCCAGATCAAAGTTTTATAGTTTGACCTCAACTCTGCAAGCATTAAGTTTCACTTTGGGAGAGTGTAACTGTTTCTAGCAGTTTACATGTGCCTTAAACTAGTCTGTCTGTGGGGTTAAAGTGCAGGAGTTTTGTTGCGTTATTGTGCTGCAGCTGATGATTTGCCTCTAACTTTCCAATGGATTTGATCCCCAAAACAAAAGCAAAATTTAGTTATATTTTATATTTTCATGGGACAACTGATACTGTGACTTAGTTCCTTTATCCACCTCTATTATATGCTTTAATACCACAGAAATAGCAGGATGCTATCACCTTAAAAATGCCAAATCAAAAATTAATGGCTTTATACTTCTACAAGTCTGAGAGTTTAAGCACAGTGCCTGTTTTTCCCACTCTGATTTTTCTTTTTTGACACAGGAATGCTGAAGTCCTGAGCTGCTCATGGTGGGTGCCTCTCTTTAGCTGGGCTGAGCATCCATCACCTCTTTACAGGGCTAGTCTGCAGTGCCACAGAAGCTCAGAGCTCCTACTCACAGATAAAGTACTATTTTTTCACCTTTACAGTGCTTTATGACTTCCAATATGTTGGTAACAGGTAACATATATGTAGTGCACAGGCTACAACAGTGGTTATTTCACCACACTCCAGGCCTGGTCTAGCTCTGTTCTGGTTTTGCTTGGCATGATGGCTGGCTCTGGGATTTTTCTGCCTTTCCTTCATTGTTCCACCATTAAGCTTTTGTATAGGTTTGTATACAAAATTGCCAGATATTTTACAGCTTAGTGTTGTCATGCAGAAATGTTTGGCCTTGGTAGCAGAGCAATTTGAGGGCAAAAGACAGCTAAAATGGTATCTTAACTGCAGCTCTCTTCCAAGAATTGCTGTGCCCTGGTCACTAAGGGTATATTTTCTGCAGTTTGCAAGTTGAATGGAAAGTTACCAGAAACGTTGCATTCACTCCCAGTTAATAAAAGCAAAAAAATCTACAGTAAGAAAAGGAAATCAATCTTCATCCCTCTGTCATCATCATGCCCCACATAACTGAAAATTCTTCTTAGATTTTAGCACAGTTCTTACACAGTATGGATCCCAGGATGTTTCTCACTGAAGAAGCAAGAAAGGCACTCTCCATCCTGCAACAAACAGTAAGATATACCAGCAGCAGTTTTGCTTTCTGCCTACCTCATTCCTCAGCACTAAGCTGCACCTTACCTCTTGGGACAAGAACAGAGTATTTATTACGCACTGGAAGGTTGCACTTGGTTTCTCCAGTTGGAACTGCTTCTATCTCTCTTAATGCTTAAATGTGCAAAAGGTGATTACCCCCCCAACCTTCAGGTAGATGATATCACCACTACACAAGGAGTCAGCCTTTCTCCAGATGAAAGAACTTTTTATATATTGGTTTCATCATGGTGAATGTTCCCCAAAGCTAGGAGCTCCATATACCTGGGTTGGGAAGAGTGTATATCGTACTTAGACGTGCAGTGAGCTGGAGCAAGGCTGGAGTATTCACTAACCCTATACCTATCTGTAAAGGAGTTTGTAGCCTAAGACTTTGAGTCCCGCTTTGCTCCTGCATGGGCTGGAATGCAATTGTTTTTCTTGCCTTCCCAATGACAGACTTGGGTAGGCTCATCCCCTCCCAGATGCTGTGCAAAACTTCATCTCAAGAAACAATATATGGAGGATGTCTGGGGGAGAAGTTATTGCTGCCTGGACAAAAAGTGAAGCTGCTGCTGGTGCATCATAGTGCTAGTTGCAAGGTGGATAGTGCCTTTCTTGCTTCTCCAGTGAGAAACACTGTGGGATCCATAAGCCTGAGTCAGTGCTCCTTCCAGGCAGTCCTGCAGGCTGGGCTGAAGCACTGAAGCAAGGACACTGGGGTTGTGCCCCACTGCAGCTGGTTCTGGGTACCTGGTGCCTACACAGGCAAAGGGAGCAATAAGGACTCATCTTTGTAATTATTATATAATGATAAGGAAACCACTGTGTAATGGTATATGTGTGTCTGTATCCTTATCTACATGTTGCACTAAGATCTATGTCATCTAAGGACTGGCCTTGTCATTGGCTCTGTCCATACTTTGTATTCTCCCTGACTGCTGTGTGTGTCTCTTTTGTCACTTTCACATTTGGGGAACAGTTCCCCTCTTGCACCCCTTAAATATGGGACAGGGTGTGGGAGGGAGGGTGATAGGGGCAGGACTGCAGCCTATATGCTGTAGAGCACTTGTTCCACCTTTGCATAGACATGCTCAAGTTTTAGCAAATATACAATCCTGTGCCCTCAGGAGCATACAACTGACATACACAGAATTTGCTCCCCTGTATAATCTTACTGGAAGAACTGCATTAAGCCATAGCACCTCTGACTGACGTAGCTTAGCTGTAAGTGATTTGAAAGAATCCTTGTTGAGGTGATGCTATATGTATGTAATATAAAATCATTTGTTCTGTGGGATGTGGCTGCAGAGACCAAAGGTTATTGTCTGTTTTGGAAGGCAGGTTTTTTGAATGGCAGGCAGCAAAGCAGACTGGTTGTTGAAGCTTACAAAAGGCTGTCATTGCTCTGCAATGTAATTTCTAAATAAACACATTTTAGTCATTAAATACACACTCCTCAGGCCTCAGCAAGAAGAACATCAGAATTGTTAGTTAGGCTTTTAATTCATCTGGTATGAGTTACAACTAAGCTAAAGCATGTTGCAGATAAAAAGAGGTATTTCTCCAAGGACAATTTATCTTTGATAACCTCTAACATAGCAGGAGACCAAACTCTAAACTACCCATTATCTTTATGCATTTTGGTTTTGCTCTTCTTGTTGCTATTATTTATTATATAACTCAAGAGAAGACACAGAGATGTAATTAACCTCTAGAGATTCCTTTGACGCCACCATTTCCATGTTTAAATGAGCCTATGAATTGTTACAGAGGTCGCCACACAAATGCATGTTTTATTGGGCACCAGTAAATTGCTACAATAGCAAACCGAAGTAGTGTTTGTACACTATATCATGAATTACAGACAGCAAGGAGTATCTTATTTATGGGTGTGTTCATCCCCCCAGCTCCATTTTTCTGTGGTCTCTTGTTTCATTTCATTTGTAGTATATGTGGATGACTCCTGCTCCTCTGAAGGAATTTCTTTTCCAGACATGGCTGACAATGCAGGGAATTGCTGGGAAGCTCATGTGGTGTGCCCAGCTTTAAACCTACTTATGTAGCCCGCAAAGTATTGAGGGGGAGTCAAGGGGAAAAAGTATTGTGTAAAGAGGGTATGTGGAGGGAAATATTTCATCTCTCTGAACGTAACGACATTAATTTAATTAAAACTTGAAGCTGGCCAGTACAATTTATAGGCCAACATGACTAATATCGTTATGCTTATGTAAGCAGAGAAATTAATTAAAACTTTGAAGCTGACTCGTTGGCATAATGAAAGCTTATTTTATACTGCTGAGAGATTAAGGAAACCTTCTTGGTGGGCTCTTTTACAGAAAGGGAAAGGAGCTCACCCTGTCCCACTTTCACAACCAGGGAGTGTTTAATTAAAATCAGTGAAGAAAGTAACAGTGGGAAAATGAAAACAGGAAGAAATATTTTCATTAATACATTAGTCCTATAGAAAGAGCCTGGGAATAGCCAGAAGGAGTTTGACACTGGCTCTGTTTGTTAGTGTGAGAGATAAATGGGAACATCATTTGTTATGGGAGCTGGAGCGATGGGATGCTGAAGAGGGGGCAGAATCAAGGGAGCATGGTGTGGGGGACAAGCTCTCTGTGGCACTATTACAAAATACTGCAGATATTGGGCTGCACAGGGAAACTTCCTTGCTTCCTTTTGGGAACAGGGTGCTGAAGTCAGATCCTATTCATCAGGGCCCTCAGCCTTCCCTCTTTTCCTGGTGTGTTCCTAGTGCTGATACTAGTGCCCATACCAGCTGTTACCTTTCTGACCAGCATGGAGGATTCACTGGGACCTACATACTCATAGTAGATTTTTAAAATAGTGTGGAAATTATTCTGTTTAAAAAATCCATCTAGCACTGCAAAATACGCTTGTCCCTATATTTGACCATATAGTTATTGTTATATGCATACATATATATGTAACTACACATAGGTGTTTTGCTCTCTACAGCTTCCTGAGGAGGGCAATGAGAAAGATGTCTCTTCTCTCTGGTATCCAGTGATAGGACACATGAGAATGGTTCGAAGCTGTGCCAGTGGAGTTTAGACTGGATATTAGGAAGCAGTTCTTTACCGAGAAGCTGATCAAACCCTGAAAAAGAAAGAATTCAGCATTTATTAAGAATCAAGCTCTTTACCAGGCTTAATGTTTTGGGATGGCAAGTCTGTGAGGCTGATGCTAATAAGGTTTAATAGTAAGTGGTTGTGGTGAATACTGCCACACTATGCCAGATATCTGAAGGACTCTTCTTTGGACAATACTATGCCCTGATTGCTTTCCTCTCCATTGGCTAGCCCTGCAGTATGTCAGATGTGCCCTCTCCAATAACTGGCTAAAAGAAGCTATAACAAAAGCTACTGCTTTTCTTCAGAACTAAATATTCTCTACATTCAGGTGTCTTTGCCAGGCTTCAAGCTGCCCTGACAGTGTTAATTCCCTGTGATGACAGGTGAGATGAGCCTTTTGCGATCACACTGTAGCATTTACTGTCAGGTCAAAGATACTGCATGCATTTCTTCCTTCAAAACATAGGTACTGTTCATCCCGATGCAAAGGAATCACAAAATGGCATATGTGGATATTTGAGCCAGGGCTGAAAGTTTGTCTGCTCAGGCAGAGCTACCCTTCCCTTGCTGCTGGTTTACCTTCAGAAACAGCTACTCCAAAACACCCCTCATTTACTTCATCTCTGTACGCTCTGGGGATGACATTTTCCAGGCATCAGCCTGAGGTTGCACCTACAGCTTTAAGTACAATGAACAAGGGTCTCTTTCCTGGCCTTCAGGCAAGTAACACAGCTCAGCTTATGCCTCAACAACTAAAGAAGTTCCTTTCCCCAAGCAATGTGTTTTTTGTCCATGTGCTGATTGGACACACACAGTTCCTGTACTGGACCTAGGTGCTATCTGGGAGAGCAGTGGTCCAGAAGCATACCTGGAGGGATGCCAGCAAATTAACGGTGCATATGATCAGGGGATAATGCACAAGTACTGCTTAGTCTTCCCATATGGATGCATGCACTTAAATACCAGCCTGGAGATATTCACAGTGAGTCTCACAGATCACCTATGGAAGTGGTTGAAGACTTCTTGTGTGTGTGCTAGGTGAGCTCAGCAGGGCCTCAGAAATAGCCAGGGATATGACTCTCCTGAAGCCTGTGATGTCTTCCAACAGAAATCAGAATTCCCTCAGCGTGGAGAGGGTTATTTCAGAAGAGAGTCAATGGTCAAAGCAGCAGTGGGAAGGAGGTACATCTCCATTGGCATGGAGATGAGGACAGCATGCTAAATGAAAGGAGAGGTGAACAACTCAGTGTGTCTTGGAGGTGTAGAAGGAAGGACTACTTTCTCCACCTAAAAAATAGACAGAGGCACAATTAGCAGCTCCCTGTTGTTTCCTCCAAAAACGTTAATTATGAGTTATTGAGTATATGTGTAAGAAACCAGTCAAAACTTCTTCCCACAGTAGGTTGCCAAGCACTATTATCCTGTTGTAGCGTCTTTTTCACCTGTTTGGGGGGCTCTTGGTTGTTCTTGTTTCTATTGAAATAAAGAGCAGAGCTGCTCCCCTCCCCTTAGCACCAGCAGTTTTCGGGAGAGGGTCTCTGAGGTCAAGAGCTCTGGTTATGGAAGCAGGTCCAGGCTTTCTGGACAGCTGTGTGTTATGTTTGGAGCCATAGTTAATACTTGACACACCCTGTGATTGTCAAGTATTATACTGTTTCCTTTAGCTGGTTGCATTAAGTATTGGCCCTCTACCACTAAGATATTAAGATAATTAATCACTGCAAGAATTAGACAAAAAATCTGTAGTAAGACCTGAATGGTCATGGCTTTGCTGTCCACCCAAAAGATTAAGTCTCCCAGGAGCAGCAGGTGATCAGCAAACACTAATGAAGCAGCTGATCCACGGAGAAATCCTTCCCTTGTAACATTCACTCAAACTGGCTGAAGATCCTTCATCAAAATATTCCTGCTGGACCACGTGGCAGTGCTGTGCTGATGTGTTGTGGAGGAAACACTAGAGAGTGTTGTGCATACACGTTACTCTTCAGGGAACACTATTTCAAATAACATGTTCAGGTTTTCTGAATTGCGGCATTTTAAACAAGATTTGGTTTGCGCTTACTGTTTGCCACAGAACACTTGTTTTAGTTCAGACGTTTTTGATTCAACTAGTTTTAATTCAGAAATTTGATTTTTTTTTTGTTGTATTAAGGACTTTGGTTTTCTGTTTGTTTTTATGCTCCTGAGCTGACATTTTAGTTTGGGATTATGTAATTCTTTTTGAGTATTTTGATTACTATTCCCATTCCATACCAGAATCAATTTAGATACGTTGACCTGTCTAGCAGAATGAAAGTATGCTTTCCCAGACAGCTATGAGTGCATTTATTACAGATACTCTCAACCAGCTCTTGAGCTGTGACCTTGAAAGCTGTTCCAGTGTAAATCTGAACTCTCTGCCCAGCTCCTAACTTTTGTAATGTCAAAACCTTAGAACTTCTGCCATGAAATACCGTGAGTATTTGAAGATTGGAATCCTGGTCATGGACATGGAGCAAAAGGCAATCATTAGAAGAGATTTTATGATCTACATGCATTAGTAAGACATAGACATTAGATGTGTAGAGATGAAAAAGCTGTGGTCAGAATGCTGTATAGCAAAATAAGCTGGCCAGAAAACTGTGCATCACCAGGGTATTTTGTAGCACCTGTGATATAAGGAAGTTTTACAGAGATTTTGAAGCCAGGTACATACTTCATTACACAGATCTGTCTAGATTTCTGCTGCTGTTTAAACCAGGCCTTCAGGAAAGCAGAAATACATCCACAGAAACCCTGTATGCTGATGTGAAGTATAATTCTCAGTTTAATGTCGAGAGTGGGGTAAATAATAGAGCATTTTCTACTCTTTGCTCTCTTGCTATTTATGAAAAAACAACTGTGAGAAGACCGATGTTGAGTAGCTCCTGCCTGTTTTGCTACTTATGACTGTTCTTGAGGGAGCACAGCTTACACTGGGTACAGCTGAATATGAGCACTGCCATTCAGTTCAGACAAGTATCATGTGCCAGTGAGGCCCGGCCATAGGGCACTCCAAACAACAGGAAAGGACAACTCTTGCTGCCCAGTGCCTTTATCAGCACCACAAGTTCTCCAAGCAAAAGTGGGTATAAAGAAATCTCCCCAACATCTCACTTTTGCTCCCAACATTTGTTGTGGTGTCAGTGAGGACTTTGAGGTTAGCTGCCTGTTTATTTGCTTTGGGTCCTGGGATGATATGTGATCTTTTTTTAAGCCCGGAGATGCAAAATGCAGCTTTGCCCTCCACAATTTGTGTGAGTGGCGGTGACTGATGTCTTTTGGAAGAGCACCCCGGGGGCCAGGAGATGTGTGTAGCTGAGTGTTTGTCCAGGTACTGGTTAGCAACATTTGTACCGAGCTGGTTTCTATTATTCCATATGTCAGGAAGAACATTTGCATTTCCAGGCCGCTAGATGATGATGGTACTGTAATTACAACTGCATCTTAATTAACATTCCCACATGAATAAAGCATTAGCATGATTATTCTTAGCATTTTAACCAATGGGCTGTGGTCTTGTCTTGTTGGAGCTACCAAACCACACACTCCAACAGACGAAGAAGAGAAATAAACATAGAGCATCACTTCACCTCTTTCACACTTAAAACTTGGAATTGGTTAAATAATAACGAAGTATCTCAGAAAACCACTGTGTTGGCAGAATTGTGCCCATAATAGGAGATCTGTGAGTTTAAAGCTTTCACTTTATGCCTCAGCTAGGTTTGAAAGGTTTGATACACTTGCAACTAAGGACTGCAAATTGCAAATTTTGGGCATGTCACTACGTCTTTTTTCCATACAGAGAAACATTCAAATCTTAATATTTTGCATTTACGCAAAAACTTAGGCACAGGTTTCATGTCTTCATACAAGCTCAGAGTCCCAAAAGGTACAAAGCCAAGTTGAGGCCCCTTTGCTACGTGCTTGAGGTGCAAGAACTGCCTTTCATCTGTGCTGCTGCCTTGCATTCCTCGTGCCATGGGCTGGACCAGCAGCAGTCCACAGGATTGTCAGGCTTCAAAAACCTTTTCAGTCACACTTTTGAGTCCAGTCCTTTCCACACTGGAGCCAAAGCTGTGACTACATCTCAGAGGCACATACCTGAGGTAACTTTACATGACATGGCTGGCAGCAATGTAGCTACAGCAGAGAAAGTCTTAGGCAAAAGTTACCCAAGTTCCATTTTGGGAATGTCTGTATTTCAGCTCAAGTCGGATTTGGGAAGGCTGCTCTTGCAGAATTTGCCTTTTTCAGCAGCATCAACGGAAAGAAGAATGGCGTTTGTTTGTGGGTTAATAGCTCCCACACTATTTGAAATTTCCTTTGCTGTGATTTCAAACTTGGTAAACATAGAGATGTAACCCAAAGATGACCATTCCTGTCTCCCTGGGAACCCTTGAAATGGTACCACCATTCCCTTCTCTGAAGATTTTGAGTATATAGCTTGTCTGTTTTTACCGGCCCTCTTTAACATTCTTTTCCTCAATAACAACTTTTGAATGCTTTTGTCTGTTTCAGCTAAAGCTGACTGGGTTATAAAGGTCTTGAAGATATCAAGTTCTTAGAAGCTGCATAAAAAATGTTATTCCTGTAGAGAAAGAGAGAGAGAAACCACATTATCTTCCCATCAGAGAATTTGGTAGCAATACAATTCTATTGCACATAAGGGAATCCTCATCTGAGAGAGAAGGAAAGGCTGGGATTGCCTCGAACACCAGAGAAACATTGGACAGAACTCACATTTTCTTATATACACTGATCAGATGATAATTGGAAACCATGTTCTGCTGCTCATGAAACCACCCTGATAACTTAAGAAAGTAAGGTAAGCTTCAGAGTCCATTTCAGTACATTTAATCAGTGTGTTGGAAACAAGGAGCATTGCCATTTGTTGGTGAAGCCTCCAGATATGAGCAAGAGCAGTGCCACCACCAGAATCTTTCATCATGTGTTTCTGTAAGCACTGAATTCTGTAGAGAGTGCAGGCTGTGAAATCTGTTCATAATGATAGGTTACAAGTCAGTACTCTAATGGCTGTGAATAGGCTGAACCCAAGTTTGAGTTATAATAAATATAATAGGAGGTAGCTACATGTTTTCATCTTGGTTACTGAAGGGATAGCTGTTCAGGGAACATGTGGTTGCAGCCACACTTTTCTGACTGGTTTTGCTTCTTCTTGGAAGCAGAGTGCTAAGTTAATTTGGTGACTATGTGGGCAAAGTAAAACTATGTCTTCTTTTTATAGCAGTATCGAAGTAGACCTACATACCAAACTAGGTGACATAAATGGCAAGTCCCAGCACCTCATCAAATACCACAAAGAGGGGACCAGTGAGACTGTCTTGAAGGATTCAGCTGTTTTCATCATTACCCTTTTGACTCCGCTTTAACAAAGCCATCTTCCCATTGTATGCAATGCAAATTAGGCATCGAACATGCATTTGAGCACCTGATCCTTAGCCTTAAGGCATAAACTTCTACTTTGTGCAAGGTTTTCCAGTAGCTTTTCAGGGTAAAGAATAATAAGAAAGTAAATGGAAATAGTGGCTGCAAACACAAGATAAATTGATTTCAATTTTAGTACAGTTTCACGGCTCACATTTAACCTCAGACTCCCACTCAAATGTGGATTGTTGAAGGTCTTGCCTTTGCTATTCCTGTCACCCTAGTTAGCAAGTCACCCATTCTACCATTCTTATCTCTTATGCTCAGTGATTTGGCAATTTCCACCTTTGCAACCTAATGATGGAAATCTTCATTCCTCATCAAGTTCACTGCTTATTTCAGGTAGTTTTCTGACATCCTTAAGTGTTCTGTCCAACTTCATATTAAAGCCAGTGTTACTCAAATCTGACCAGAAAACTGCATCAAGAATAAAATAGTACCTGCATTTCCCTCCTACCCTCAAACCAGTATCTGGACCCAAATGTCATGATTTGCCTTTATCCTTGTCCTGAGCTTAAGTTCCAAGGTCAACTGCGCTGCTCTCTCTCATCAACTGCTGAAATGCAATTCTGAACCTTTCAGCCTAGGCAATTTTTATACAAACCACAGAAAAAGCATATAAGTGCAAATTCAAACTGTCTTGACTTGCCTTTTGCTCATTTTCTGGTCCTGTGGCTTTAGGGTTTTCTCCACTAGGGTATGTGTTCAGCCAGCAAGTATATGAAGAGGCACATTTGAGAGAGGATAGACAAAGCTGAGCCTGGTTCTCATCAGCCCATGGCAAACTCAATGATTTGGGTCTGGTACATACTCACTGTTATAGTTAAACCTGATTTTTTCCTGGCATCCCATTCCATTGCGAGAAAAGTCTAACTTTTGCAGAGGATGAAAATCCCAAGTTATAGAGATGCTGTTGGTAGGATGGCGGCTTTGGTCACACAACAGCTTTCTTCCATGGCAGCTGTCTCTCTTTAAAACAAAACCAAAACCCAACCACATTGTCTACAACAGCAGAAAAATCCCTCATGTTAAAAACCCCTGGGTTAGCCTCCTGAGAAACTGGCAGAAGAAGCTGTCTTTGCCCTCCCTTAAATTATATACTTGTTTTTCCCTGCTGCTACGATAAAACAAAATGAAACAGAATCTTCTCAATTTTTCTCACCAGTGTGTTAAGATATTGTCAGGTCAGGGCTGGTGGTGGGGTAGCAGATGACTAATAGCTGTGGCTTTTAATTAAATGTTATCAGAGGAGGATGATAGATTAGCACCACTACCCCCTGCATTTCCCAGAACATCTCAAAATTACTTTTTGAAAAATGGACTTAAAAAGAAAGAAAGGTGCAGGGAGGGACTTGAAACGATGGGAATTCCTTGTCCTTCTGCTGGACTACAACAAAAGCTTTCTGTCTGTAACAGAAGAAAAGCTTATTTATGTGTTACAGTTCAACCCAGTGCAGGCCTGACTCATACGTGGCTGGGATTTCTGCAGCAGGGTTGGACCTCACCTTCACAGGTCTCCTTTATGCCATTTCTACTGCCACAGGAAAGCTTTTTTTCTTCTATAAACTGTCTCTCTGCAGTGAAAACTAGTGGCTGTGTTGGTGTTTAGTGGTGGTGTTGGTGTTAAGTGGTTGTGCTGGTGTTAAGTGGCTGTGCTGGTGTTAAGTGGCTGTGCTGGTGCACATGGCAGTGACATGATAGCAAAGAGGGAAACAGCTGGCTCAAAGGTTTTACCCTGCACTGTTTTGAAAGAGGACAGGTGTTTAACTGAAAATGTCCAGTGAAGGATAGTTGAGTTGCATACTGCTTTCTGCTGCAGATGAAATCTGAGTATTTTGAAGGCAAAACCCCCTCACATCTGAAGTGCTGAATCCACACCTGGAGTAATTTTTCAGGCTCTGTGCAATGGGGAGGAAAAGGTCATTCTGGAGATGCAGGGTTCATACACTAGATCATGGGTCTTTGCATGTAAAAGCTGTAAAATGTGAAAAAATACACCGAACTAACCTGATCTGGGCATTGTGTAGCAAACATGCTGCTGTGCATATGTACCTGTATAAGCAGTTACAGAACAGCTTGCTTTGCCTTCATGGATAGTGACCATATGTTAAAGGCAAACTCTATTGCTTACTTTACTTTGCCTCTGCAGCAGAAGCCCCACAAACAAAACACAGCAGCTCCTCTTTCTCTCATGACATTATTATGTAAATTTTTGAATCACTAAGAATACGCACTTTGGCTGTGCCTGAGAAGAGATGTTATCTGTGTTTCTCACCTTACAACCTAAAGGAAAGAGAAAAGCACTGTAGGCGTTGTATCCAAACAAGAGATGCAGGCATTTGTGATAGTTGGAGCTGTAGCACCTGCACAAAATAATAACATGAAAGGCTGAATGTGCAGCAACTTTCTACTGCTGAGAGATTTACTGAGCCTATGGAAAGGAAAAAAATCTTACCCAGAAGTAGCTCATAATTGAGGGAGACTGTTCTGCCTCTATATGAAATAATGGTTTAGAGTATGAAATTGTCCTTTAGGCAGGCTCTGAAATCAAATATCTCAGTGCAGCTGGCAACACCCCTATTTTCTATTGAAAGAACTCTGCTCCTTTCTCCTCTGCTCACCTTTTTTGTTATGACTATCAGTTAGAGCACTCAGGCTGCAAAGACAGAAAGACGCCATCTCTAGACTCACCTTTACCTTAAATAGAAAGCTCAAGATATATTAATCTGAAAATAAAGACTGTGAGAGTGATTAAAGCCCTTCAGAGGGTTGCTTTTGGATTGTTTTTCTCAATAGAAGAGCTTAAACTCTTCCTGAGCTACATTTTATGTCCCTGAGCGCATTTCTGGATGCTGTCCAGAATGAACAAGTGCTGGGGAATAGGGATGCAATCTACAAATAAAGTGAGCACATCGTTAACTTTTTATCCTCATTGTTATTTTTATTAGTCAAGGTTTTGGCCCTCAGAAGCTGGGGTATTTGTAATGAAAAAGACACAAATAGCTTGTAAGGCAAGCTATAAAAAAGAGAGACTGGAAAACTGGTCTAGTGCCCAGAGAGATGATTATTTTTTAAAAGAAATATATTTATATTTCTCCCTTTCACCCAAAAAGGTGTGTCAGTGTTTAGAGACAGTAAAACTTACTTTGTTCTTATCTATTTTCTGCTGCTCCATCTTTGGGTATGTCACGCACATCCCATATGATGCATATACTATTTCAAAGCAATGGAGTCCTGACTATTAACGTTAAAACGCTGACTTCCCAGATGCCTTTTGTAACAAACCCTGAGCTGCAGCACATATGCCAATAAAATCCTGCTTACGTACTGTGGTGGGTGAAAATATGATAGAGGCTGTTTACTTTACTAGCTATAGAACTCCTGTCCAAGGCAACTGAAGTGAGGGGCAGTTCTCCTGTAGATGCTGGTAAATTCCTAGCTCCATTTAGAGTGTGCTTTCACATGAAAACCAGGAGAAACTGTGGGAGTTGGTATTTCCTTGAATTTGTTTCTCCTGTACCTGTTCAGGACACGTTTTGAGCACATCAAAATGCTACTTCAGGAGTGAAATAAAAGGAAAAAAGCTGCTACATTGCTGGAAAAGAGCCTGCGTCAGAGTTTACCTACTTTGCATTAAAGATGGTGACACAAACAGAGGAGTCTTGTACACTTGTCAGGGTGCTCTATGGCCAGCAATAGACACACAGGCAGGTCTAAATTAAAAGAACATTTCTGTATTAATGTATCACTCTGGTACACACAAGGCTAACTATTTTCCAGAAGCCAGCTACTAGGCCTCACATAGCTGATGGAGCTTAAACCGTTATGAAAGAAATACAGTTGCTTTCTTGACGTGATGTATTTGGCCTCATGAAAGGGCATTTTGTTTAGGTAGTGCACAGAAATCTTAGAAGGTGCCTAAAGACACAGATACGATCCCTGGGGTGAGGCAGCAAACCTGAGCAGAGAAAGCAGGATAAATCACGCGACTTGATGGCAGCTCATAAATCCAGTGTTTGTGTGGAGGTCTGATAAGGCAGGATGATGTCTGAGCACTTTTACTTCACATAACATATTACGTGGCATTTGCATCTACGCAGCAGCAAAACGAGCTGAGATTTGCATCTCATTTTTTACCTCTCCATGCTATGAGTAGGTCAGATACTGATCTTTACTACATCAGTGTAAATAAGAGAAAAGCCCTTGGTTTCACACAAGTGACTCCAAATGTAAACTCTCATATTTGGGATGTGGATTGGACTCTGCTCCAGTTCTGAATTTATGCTTATTTGACATGAGATAGTAATTTCAACCTATAAATTTTTAAGTCAGGCATCTGTGCTTGCTACTCACAGTAATTTGTATGTATGCATATGAATACTTATATTTGCATATCGTATATTTGCATATTTCGAAGTCAAAATTGGAAATGCACGTACAAGTTTTCACTTGCCTTGGAATGTCTCAGAAAAGATGTTACTAAACATGGTTGGGTGCTGCTTAGATAACTGAAATCTGAGAGCCATATAAATCCAGGTTTCCACAAGCACTCTGTGTGTATCACCTGAGGATTTAGACACTGAAGTGCCTTTTCAAAATGACAATATTTGCAATACTTTTGGATTCTCTTCTATAAGTTGATGTGAGCATCCTCATGCTAATTTTTTAAATAAGCCTTCTTAGATATTGAAAGTTTAACGCATACAAAGGAAATGAAGAGAGAGATTATTATTATCCTCTTTTCTGCAATTTGAGAGTTATTTTAATGAAATATCTCCATGTTCAGGGTAAGATGCATCCATGGGACCCCCTGAAAGTAAAAGAAGTTGCTATGCACTCTGTCTTCCCCTCCCTAAGTAGTGAAAAAACATTTTTTTCTTGGCTCCTATTGCTACTGATGGTGACTCAGAGTGCACTGTGGTTTATATCATCCCATAGATTCCCCCACCATGGAGACCTCAGCAGCTTTTAGAGGTGTGGGTTCAGAGCCTTCTGTGTGTTTTGACTTCTTGCACCCATGTGCAGAGGAAGACAAAGGCACTGCCTTGCTTC
Source organism: Forpus xanthops (assembly GCA_032466535.1). Taxonomy (NCBI): domain Eukaryota; kingdom Metazoa; phylum Chordata; class Aves; order Psittaciformes; family Psittacidae; genus Forpus; species Forpus xanthops. The sequence goes on from JASSUY010041309.1 coordinate 101,653, forward strand.
ATTACAGTTCCGGTTGTTGCAGCTGTAACTCTATCAGACAAAGTCCCCCAGGTATGCAAGGAGTCTGCTATTATTTGCAGTCATGTATAATAGGAGAAAGCCAATGCACCTCTTGGACTTATTCTTGACTTACATCAATGTCAATAGATTTTGACCCTAGGGAGTAGACATGGTAAAAATATTCTAGCTGACATGGTGCAGGCTAGACTAGTAATCAAATATCCTACATATTTATTCCTGCTTGGGCATTGGTACAGCTATTAAATAATCCCTCTAAATTAAATTGCTCTTTCCTTTTCTAAACCCGACATGGATATCTATGCTTTTGGGACATAATTGAAAGAGTGGCTACAGAGCTAATTCATTTTCCTTATCCATTTTAACTTGTCAACCATGTAAGGCAGTAGCTGTTTCCTTCTTTTCCAGTACAATTAGCAGTAGCATATGTTTGCTGCATAGCAATTCTAATGGAGGAAGATGATACTTCCCTAATGATGGATGCTTCTGAGAAAAAGATGAAGCATGTCTCCCTTAACAAGCATAGACTTTTGGATGAGAAATCACAGTTTTCTTTAATCTGTCTCAGACAGACCCAACAAAGTTACTAAAATGGGTCCAACTCTGTGTTCTTAATAAGCGTAGTGTTTTCTTCCTTTTATAGCATCCATTGGTTTGCTTATACTTTTGATGATAGGAAATCATAAGGAGATTAGCTTGGGAGAATTTTAGTCTATTTACTGGCTATTGCAAAGTTGATTTATCTCCTGCAGCAAGCTGTTGTGTAAAGTTCTGTGATTTAGGTCTTAATCTACAGAATTAGCTGTCTTTAAAGAAAATTCACTCTTTCAAAGCTTAGCATTATCTATCTGCCGCACAGTATTCCCTACACAAGAGAAAGCTCCACCACAAACCTGGAAATGTCTGTTGTTCATTACTGCCACTTTTCTGTGCCTAGAAGCTTATTCCTAATTTTGAAGTTTTTTGTTTGTGTGTTTGTTTTGTTTTTTGTTTGTTTGCTTGTTTTTGAAGGAAATCCAAATATTTGAATCCCCAGGGCTCTCGCTTTGCCCTGGTTGCTGAAGAGTCCTGACAAAGTCATTGGAGGACCAATATACTGAAAAAACAATGTTATCTCCTACTCCACATTAAGAAACGAAGGATGGTGGTTTGTATGCTGTCTGAAAGCTGAAATGGTGCTCAAATTCCTGGAAGATGGCAGCAAATATCCATACTGGTAGAAAGCCACCACTTCATGAACCCTTGGCGTCAGTTTGCAGGAGCAGTGACATGAGGTATGTCAGCAGTCCTCATGTGAGCTAGGTGTTAGCATGGGGTATTATGTCTTCATGACATCAGAGACACCACAGAGGAAAGAAATATGGAAAACAGCCAAAAAAGGGAGGCCATTTTGCACCCATTATAGGGGGAAAGGTTTCTTCTTTTTGAGGGGAAGAGCTATTTTCATCTCTGTGTCAAGATTTTCACATTGAAATCTAGAAGCACTAGAGGAAAGACATGGACACAGCAACGGGGCTGAGGATATGGAAAGCCAGTTTCTTCCCCATGTCATTGTTTTCTAGGGTGTTAGACCCTCAGCTGAGCATACATACTGCTATGTGCTTTGTACTGCCCAGATGCCCATCTCTGTTTGCTAGCTCCCAGAATCACTGAAGCCTCAGCATAAGATCCATGTAGAAGACATGAGCAGGTTCTTCCACTTCGCAACACGCAGAAGGTATCCAAAATTTCCCTCCCCCTGTTTTTCCCCCTGTTGTTCCCAAGGGTGGAAGGAATGCCTTAACTTAGGCGTAGTTTTTGGCGTTTGCTCTTTCCACTGTTGAAGTTATAAACTTTCAATCTCTCCTTCATATGCTGCCTTTTCTTTTTTTTAGGAGAAACGTTTCTCCAACATAGTGGAACAGCATCTCTAAAATAGATTTCAGACTTCTCCAGGGTCTCTTTAATTTCTTTCCACTTTCTCCATGATGCTGTTTTTCCTTTCGGACTCCCCTTCTCCTGGGCATTATTTAGGGATAGAGGCATCTCCTTTCTTCTTCTTAAATTCTTAAAAGTTTAAATCATCATCATCTGTTGCTGGGAAACAAATGTTTTCTTTATCTAATAATGGGCAAGGATCAACTGGTGTTCAGGTTGCTGGTTTTTCAGAGTCTTAGAAATCATTGTGATGCCTTTCCTGCAGTGCCATGTACTGAAAGCAGCCATTCCACCATATGGAGGGGGCAAAGCTGGCTCCACCAGTGCCCTCAGTCCAAGGTAATGGAGCAGGCGGTGTATCACAAAGGTCAATGTTGCTTTTAAGTCTGAAATGAATTGGGAATTCAAATGTAATTCAAATGAGCAATGCCCCACTAGAGAGCTCACAGGTGGTTACCAGAAAGAGCACAGAGGGAGAATGTCTTGTATGAGAACTGTACATCTCTTTTTCTTGTTGGTGGCACCTACTGATGGCTCCTGGTCCTCACAGCCCTTCTTAGTACAAACCTCGGATGAGGCCTCAATCCCTCCTGGAGTCCTGAGTAGCTGCTTTTTGAGTATCAGCCTTTATTTATTTTGAGGATTTTCTTCTCTTTCTCTCCTTTTGCATACAGAGGTGCTAAGTATTAAAAGAACAGCAAGGAAGGGGAGAAATCACGTCATGGCATTTTTCAGTGAAAACCCGCCAGACATTTAATAACTTGGTATATGTTGAAAACATTTGAGGAATGACTCTGCAAACAGTGATAATGCTTACTCGTTAAGCTTTCAAGCAGCCTGGCCTGACAGCCTTAACCTTTGCACTGTGCAAGTGAAAACATAAGGCAATAAGTAAAACCCTTCCCTGCAGTAACTCCAGAGGACTGCATAGTGGATTACACCAGGTATGTATTCACCCACTGGCATTCGGTTCATTTCTAAGAAGTCATCATGGCTTAGTTTGAACCCCAATACCTGATATAAGACTCCCAATAGAGTTAATTACTCAGCTCTTTATAATAATCCATCTCCTAGTCAACCCACAAAGCATTTCGTCACAGTAGCAGCCTGAATGTTCAGTTAGGGGACCAATCAATCAAGCTGCCATTTAAAAAAGATATAAACCCACGTTTTATAATAGTGTAAAACATCAAGGTTTTAATTTTAGTTGCATTTGGCATACACAGACGTGCACACACAGTACCTCTCTACAGCTTGATTTATTGCATTTAAAACTGAATGGCTTTGGAAACCAATTTTATTAGACTTCATTATATTAAAACATAAAATAAAGTGAAACATTACTTATAATGGCTTTTAAATTCTACATAAAGATGCCCAAAATGAAAATATAGAAACCCCTGTGCATTGTGTATCATTCACTTTTTTTCATGGACTAGCTCAGTGATTTGGAAAAAGAAATGGTGCAAATTAGGGAGATGAAGTTTGTAGGTATTACCACTTGTCCTGTGTAAATGGGAATGAATGGAAGTCATTCCATTGTCCCCATAGTACTTTGGATCACAAAACACAAATAGATGGCATCTGTCTCATTTGGCTACAACAATAACAACTGAAAGAGAAAATGAATGAGGGCTTGTCTTTTAAGAGACAAGAGCAAATCCCTTCTTTATTTGCAGATGTTTCCCCATCCAGAGCTATATAGATGAGGGGAAAGGGTAGATTACAAATTAATGAAAGAGAGATAAAGGTGTTGCAGCACTGAGAAACTCAGCCGCGAGCTTTTCCCAGCAGTGTATAACAGAATCTCTCTCCACCTGTGTAGCAGGGAGGCCAAAGCAGAGATTTCTTAGAGGTTTATAGCAGTAAGGAGGGCAGAGATTCACATTGAAGCAGTTAATGTGCAGGTTGGTTGAGCAACCAGTGGAAGTCACTACAACCAGATCAGTGCATGGCCCTGATGGACAAGATCTTGACAATGAGCACGTCTTGGGGACTGTAGTTCCTGCATCTGGCCCTTCACTTGTCCTTTCCCTGCCTCAGTTTCCTCAATTTAGAAGTGTGGAATCTGCTGCAGCTGGGAATTCCTCCTCTATAGAGCTGTTTTTCCAGTGAAGGACTTTCCCTAGAGAGGTTTGTTGCTTTTTTCTGGGTTATTGGTTAGAAACAAAAAAGAAGCAAAACATTGTTGATGTTTAAAACTTTGAACATACCATACAGAGATATATTTATATACATAAGCATATATATGTGTGTATAAATATATTTTTTCCTAGAAAACTTCACTATCTAGAAAGAAAAGAATGTTTTCTATGATTATTCTTCATCTCCAAACAAGACAAATGCTTCCAAGGGAAATTTTTAACCATTCACAAGAGTAAGTTACACTTGCTTTGGGGATCTGCACTGATAACTTAAAACTGACACTGGAGGGGTGGATTTGTGTCAGGAGCAAAGTCAGAGGGAGTGCAGGATGGCTTGACACAGTTTGGTGCTGATCAAGACACGGCAGCCAGTGGCAGGTATTTGGCCATGGAAAGATGAAAAATCAAAGGGTGATTGTGGATTTGCTGGTGAAATTCACATTACCAACATCAACCTGTTCTGGAAAGAAATCTTTGTGTACAAAAGAACTTGAAAGGCACTTGAAAGTGAGGACAACTGTGATACTGAGGTACCTACTGGTGCTTTTTATTAAAAGCAGCATTTAAAGAGGTTCACCTGCTTTTTCCCACATCCTCATCAGGCTCTGAGTGCTGAGCTCTGTAGGGTAGTCTGGATTTATGGCCAACAACAATGCCTGTTTTATCGTGTCTATTTAATCCTGTTGATATTGCTAATGATTTGCACCAAGGAACCGAACAAAGCTGTGGGTTCTGGCAAACCAAGATCTCAGTAAAACCCAGACTCCATTCTTCCCCAAGTGTGTACATCAGGCATCTTCCCTATGTGCCACTGATACTATGTGGGTTTAAGTCTAAGAGACCTCTCTGTCTGCTTCTTTTATTTCTGCTAAGCTCCTTCCTACAGGTTCAACTTCTCAAAAAATGGACTGGTTTTTTTTCCTGCATAATTTCAGAACCTCATCTGAACTCTTGTGCTAAGGCATTAATCTGCATTGCACGATGTTTTGGAGCAAATGGTGCTGCAGTGAAAGCAAGCTCTCACAGTCTTCATTTTACTCGTTTCACTCCTCTCAGCAAACAGAAGTAACATTTTTGTGCGCAATAGGCCAACATAAGAGCTCATTCTGGGAGGATTTTTTTGTCTGTGAAGTTTTCCTACTGTTTTATAAAATGAAGACAAGTCCAGCTGGGCCCCAAATGCCAAGTGACAAGCCAAAGGGGTTGACAGATAAGGGGCAACATCAATCCCTCTGGGACGGAGTTAGAGGATGGAGAAAAATTGTTTTAGGAGCAAATAGATTTTTTTAGCTAGGGTTATTAAGCTTACTCTTCCTTTAAGGCTGTCTCAGCTCTTTTTCCCAGTATTTGTAGCTGCTACCTACTACCCTGTGTGGTACTGCTTAAGCCAAAGTGATAGCTGAAACCCATGAGTTCATAGTCTTGGAACCACCTTGACTAGGCCACTCTGTTTATGGTTCTAGGTAGGTTATGTGACCCTAAGGGATGATTCTTTCCCAGACTAAGTGCCTCCTCTTCAAGAAAAAGACTCTTATGTCCCACAGCTGAGTAAGTGTCCCCAGAACCAAAGCTGGGCTTTGTTCACATTGAGCCAGGAAGCCTGCTAACTGTGAATTCATGTGACTGACTAGTTGTCCATGACCAGCAACACGGTGTTATTTAGCACTATGCATATAGCCCTTGATCTGCTTGAGTTCATGTAGGAAACCCATGTCAGAGCTAGGACATGAGCCCAGCTTTCTGGAGACCTAAGAGAGTATACCATCAACTCCATCTTGTTTAATTTATTCAGTCCCCAGCTTTTCTGTAACATGGAGATGCATTTCCATGGTCCTGGAATGGAAATAATAATTGTACCAGAAACATAGTAGTGACCCAACCGAATCACAGAATCATAGAATAGTTAGGGTTGGAGAGGACCTCAAGATTATCTAGTTCCAACCCCCCTGCCATGGGCAGGGACACCTCCCACTAAACCATGCCACCCAAGGCTCAACTTCCTGACCATTTCAGCAGTGTACACATGGGAGAGGGAAAGTGGAGGCCAGGCTGCCCTGGGTCACATTTGACCATTGCCTCCTGCCAAAGAGGAGGTAATTGATAGTGCAGTTGTCAGTACAGCCCATGGAAAACACAGCCTATGGAAAGCTTGTCTAAGTCCAGATGATGCTCACACGCGGTTGAGTGCAAGCAGAGAAAAGTGTGCAGGGGATTGAAGGTATGGTATCTCAAAAAAATTCACATTTTTCACTGCTTGGCCACTGGCTCCTTTAGGAAAAGATCCTTGTCTCCTTTGAGAGCTCTTCTCTGCCTGTGTAACCCCAAAGAGCTGAAATTCATCTCTTGCATGAACCATGCAGCAGTTTGAGCCCATGATTTGAGTTGAAACTGTATTTTGGCTGCAAAACACTGCCCCAGAGTTGAATTCTCTTAAAGTTCAGTGGATTCAATGCTGGGAATTTGCTTCCACCCATGCCAGAGGTAAAAGGATTAGCTGTGAAGCCCTGATCCCAGTCCACACTCTTCCCAAAGCTCAGGGCAGCCTGGGCTCCTGGGCTGAGGTTCAGACCTCTGCAGCTGAAAGTGTTTAAATAGGAACGTCCATCACTCGGCATGAATAAAGGCGAAAGTGGCCCTTTTAAAAAGGGAGCAATGACTTGATCAAAATGCTGCTTTGTCATATCTGTTTCATAAAAATTTGCCCCCTCCGGGCCAATCCGGCTTGATGTCAATGGTGAACGCCAACCACAGCCTTGTCTTGGTGAGTGCTGCACAAAGCCTTAATTTCACAGCCTTCACACAACAGTGAAAAATCACCAGGAACTTTCTCCTCGGCTCTGGGAATCTCCCTAGCAACCGCAGGCCAAGCATACTGTAATTCAATTTATGCCTTGAACTCCTTCAGGAGTCTCTTCTTTAAGATCTGTCACAGTCAACGTGCCTTGGGAAACTATTATAAGCGCCTGAACCTTTGACCAGCCGGAGAAAGTAAGCGTTGGTATAAATCTCGTAAGCATGTTTGGTCTGTTTTTATGTTGGGCTTATGGTATATTTAACATTCAGCCCATAGCTTCCATCTCTTTTCTGCTTGGGAAATGCACCCCGCATCTGTCATACTGTCTGCACTGAAACCGGGCTACCAGCCCCGAAAAGAGGCACGGGGGAAATGCCTCCGCTCAGCCAGAAGAATTGCTTTATGTGGAAATGCACTGACATGGCCCTTGGCTCCTTGGGGGTGTCATGGGAAAGATAAGCAGGAGTGACCTGGCAGGTTTGTGAATGTCTCAATCCAGGACTGAAGTGGGTTTAACAAAAGAGTGAAAGCTTAGCAGGAAAACACAAACGATAATGAACTGCTCGCTGTGTTTAAATAGCCATCCCCAAATAGTTTTGCAGGGAACATTGTCAAGTTGCTTGAGTCAAAATGAGGTTTATAGGCCTGTAATTTTCAGGGCTATTTGCTCAGGAGCCCTCTGTGAGCATCTTGAAAGAATTATAGCTTTTGCTGACAAATACCATTTTAAAATTAACCATATGACACAACATCTCATAAATAGGATTCCTCTCTGTGTACTAGCTCTGTGTCTTGAGTGTGGTCAGAAAGTAAAGGATGAGCCTTTACTGAGTAATGCCTGACTGGAAACTTGTTGCATTGCAAAGCTATGGGTAGATTCAGGCTGGCATCATTTTAGGGGATTAGACTGGGACAGAAGGAGGTAAACTGCTCCCTTGGAGATGCCAAGAGGCTTCATACTCTGACTATGATGGAATGGGCAAGTGCTCTGCAAGTCTCAAGAACTGGCTGCTCAAGGTAATTTCCAAGTAATTACTCACTGGCCGTATTCCAAACCAATCTGAGTATTTTACTCACAGTGGGTGAGGAGCCTCACCCATCACAATGTGTTAGCTGGGAGCAGTAGGTCTGTGCAATGAGAGGGGATTTTTCAGCTGGATCAAAAATAGACATAACATTTTAACCCTGCTTTCTTGCTTTGGCTGCGGGACAACATCTTAGATAAAGTGATATCACATAGTAACTCCAGGATATGCCTAGGCAGTGGGTATTACAGATGGCTGTTACAAGTTGAAATTGTTGCTTTCAGAGCATCATGGGGCAACTCCAAAAGAAGATGCTGAGCTTGGCCCATGCATCCTCTGCTCACAGAGTGGCTTCAGCCACAGCCATGTTGCAAGGCATGGAGCAGCAGTGAGTCCCTGTGTGAAATCCTGTGAACAGGGTGCAGGGCTAGGTTTGACCTCATCAGTCTATCCTCACATTGCTTAATGTGACCATATCTATATTTCCAGTCCTATTTGCTTTGATTTCAAGGAAGCTTTGTAATGCAGGCTGGGGTGGTATTTGGCCAGGCTATATATCCATTTACCACCAGAGAACAACAGCCTTCAGCTTTTACCAACACTTGGAGAAGTACTGAGATAAGGACAGTTTAAATCAATAAGGCTTGTCTACGGCTGAGTAGAGACACGGCATCATTTGATGCTGGAAGAACCTGCTTTGTCTTTAGTAAGGCTTACAGCGATTTGTCATTGCAAGATAAGTGGCTGCTGAAAGACAGACAAGGCCACAAAGAAATGATACAGCCATATACAAAGCTATGGGGCTGGAAACTGCAGTGGCACAATTTAGTGGAGCAAAGCTGGAGCAAATGCCAGCTTAGGGCAGACAGAGATGTGGTTTGAGTTTTACCTTTCTCTTGGCATTTCTATTTTTCCCATATCGTTCTGCTTGTTGCCTGAGTCATGGCACTTTTGCTGTGTACAGTGGCTGGTACAGAGAAGGCTTAGGTGTAATAAGACCCTGTCACTATTCATTACAAACACAAAATCACTGCTGGAATACCCATGGGTTCCCATGAAAACAAGCCTGTCTCTGATTTAAATAACTCCTGACTGTTCAGTCAGACTGAGCAAATATGTGGAGGAAAAGCACACATATTGCTAATTAACCAGAGATAATTGTTGTATACCAAACAATAATATCAATGTTCATCAGTTTCAGTGGAGTGGGACTGTTTGTAGAGGTATCAATGAGTGAAATATTAGAAACAGCTGTTTAACTGTTTGTGTTGCTAGAAGAAGTCTAGTTGCCCTATAAAAGACAGGGATGGATTTCATTCCCAGAGTGGTGTAGAAGTGGGTTACTACATCAGAGCTAAAGCTGGGTTCCCATTTGTTTCAGCTAAATCATGCAGGAGCAGCTGATGGTGTTGAGGAGCTCATAGTGAGGAAAGTACAGGGCTGCCAGGGCTGTGGTTCCCATCGGCTGCTCCGTGGCTCTGCCCAGGTATAGGTGATGTTTGGATGCTTTAGACTAAAACCTGCGGTATTTGCAAGGCCAGTGAAGCAGATTATAGCTGCTTTGCACCAGGGACACGTTGCTGGCTCTACATCAAGAGAAAAAAAAAAAATTAAATATAATTTATCTTTCTCTGGGGAGTTTATGGGCCAAGTTTTGAGGGAATTATCTTTTTTGCATCGCCTGTTCGCTTGACTGTATAAATACAATACCTGCTTGAGAAAGGAACAACAATGCTCCTTTCAGCCTTGCAGGATTTCAATTCACAGTAAGTTTATCTGACATCTCTCATGATTAGCTGTGAACTTATCTCAAGCCAAGAGAGAAGGTTGCAGCGAGAGCAAGAAAGAAGATAAGCACCAAACAAAAGATGTTTGTCTCTCTCGGTGCTGCCTTCAACAAACCCAGTCTGTCAGGTACTGAAATACGAAGTAGAAGGTAAATTCTGCACAGGGAACAGGAGGAGAGCATGGGATATAAACCCATTAGAGACACCAAATACGTCTCACTATTATTTATGTTCCTTGACAAATTGTACAGCTAATTCTATACACTTAGCAAGAAAAATGCTGTTAGCATGTAAGAGCTTGCTTCCAAGTCCAGGAAAAGATTCCCAGAGTACATCTGGGTCAGAGGAGATTTGATTCTGTTTCCAGATGAGTCTCGAAGCTTGGAGGCATAGAATGTAAGGTGAAGTTTTCCTTTAGGGGCTGCAGAAATCTGTCTGAGATCAGTTTTACAGGGTGTCCCAATTCCCTGTGAAGGTAATGAGAAAGGTCTGGTTTATCTGGGTGGTTTGAGGAGTAGGCATTTTAACCCAGTCTCCACCACCAGTAAATAAGAGGATATCAAATGAAGTGATGACACAAACACTGTGGTTCTCACCATCACAAGGGGTTATACCCAAAGTATAAACTTCTTCAAAAGTGTTTATACAAAGCTGTGAAGGAAAATTCCTTCAAGAGACAGTAAGCATGAAGATGTAAAAACGTCTTCAAGAGAGCAGGAAATCCATGAGCTACAGCCAGCAGGAGCTTCAGGCAAGTGCCACAGGAGGTATCCTCCTTGTCTGCTTAAGGCTCCTCTCAACATCTGCTCCTGGCCACCTCTGAAGAGGAACATCAGGCAAACTGCACATTTGTTCTGTCTCTATTCTTGAAGAATTCAAAATAGAAGCAGAATCATCTCTTACAAAATTGTCCATGATTTTTCCATACAAAAGAAGAATAGCTTTATTTTCAATGAAATGGAGCACAGTGATCATTACTGGCTGGATGCCTGCAAGATATTTGTTTTGAGGGTGCTCTGCGCCGTGGTGTCTTATATTAATCAGGGGCTTTCCCCTTCTGTAGACATGAAGTTATTCCAGAATAGCCCTGAAGCAGTAGTTGTTCCCAAAATAAAAATCCCTGAGTAACTCCATGTGTGGACATTGTTATTCCCTGTTACCACGATCTTCTGCTGATAGGCTAATCCAAAACATCTCTTTTTACCAAATAAGAGTCTTCACCTATGTATTACTCAATAACTATTGCTCTCTGAATTCACCTCACCTTTAGCTTGGCAGACTGTGTATATCGAGTATAAAGGGGTCCAAGGACAAAAGTTCATGTGGTAACAGCTGGCACATGTTGATTATTCATCATTTCACAATATTAATAATGTTTTGTTCACAAATGGCCTTTGCTGGAGTCACTGAAAGTACTTTGAGAAATCACAGTGGAGTAAGTGGTCTTATTTCCATTGCACAATCAGGAAAGACAGAGAACAAACACAACAAGGCATGGTTTTCTACAATGACTAGTAGCCTGAGATGTTCCATCTTGGGCGAAACCTAAGTGGAGGGCAAGAAGAGTCTGATCTTGTGATAATGGTGATCATCAACACTTGGAAAAACAGACTTTCTGGAGGGTCTTCTATTGGTACCCATGACTAGAGGCAAAATTTTCTTGTCAGTCCTGAAATTGTTGGCTTATAAATGGGTCATACAGATATTATTATTAGCATCATTATTGTGGTTGCACACAAATGTAGACTTGGGGGATCTCATTGCTCTACGCACTTGTCAAACACAACAGTGTTCCCTGGTTCTGAAACCTTGTTGGCCAAACAGCAACAAATGATCAGTGGGAGAGAGGGCTGAAAGTAAGGCAAAGAAAAGTAGGATGTGTCCAGGCATGAGATGCTCAGGGAAATGGGAGTGAGCTACCTGCTCAGCTGCTGTTGAGCTGAAATTTCTTGTGTGCTTTAGAGCATAAGAGGGAGCTGGCAGGAAACAGAGGGCAGACCATGAAGTGATTTGGTGGGAACCCTTCCTTTTTTCCCCATTTGACAGGAAAAAGCAGTCTGGAAATCACTTGTTGGAAAGAGCAGTGCTGGCCTCATCTCCCTCACCTGCCTAGCAACTTCAGGGAAGGCTTGGGAAACAACACTAAACCATTTTCTGTCTCCCTCAGCCTTTCCCCTTCTCCCAAGCCACAATCCGCATTGAATTTTGTCTCCTTCCCCCTTTCTTTCTTCTGTTGCAACTCCAGTGGCGTATCCTGGCACTTTCCAAAGTGAAGTCAGATTTTGGCACCATCCCTTCAGCTGTGATGAAAGTTACAACAGGGAGGGTAAGTGGAATTTGATAACAAAAAGCCTCTTGAGGCCTTTCATCTTTGAACCACTGGCAGCCCCAATAAAGTCCTCTTTCTGCCCCTACATCAGCATTTACAATTCTGAAAAAAAAAAAAAAAAGAAAATGAAAATGGAAGGTAAAATAAATAGGAATTATCACAGCAGATCCGTTAAAAGATTTTCCTTTTACCAGATTCCAACAAATTGCTTAAAACTCATCTTAAACTGCCTGCATTTTCAGGAATGTAAATACAGTGAAGGGTGGATTATACAGTCACAGCTCTCAGAGCCCCGTGTCAGGAGTATCGAAAATGGAGTCATAATCTTCCCCCTTATTCTTCCTGGTTAGACATTCTTATGTGGTCAGAGCGACCTACTGTGCAGTCATGTCAGCTCCCAGGTGGTTTAAGATAAGTGTCACTTGATCACAATGGAAAGTTTGGGGAAATTTTCTGAGAAACAAGCATTTTGAGAAACCCTGGATGGCTGGCAATGAAGAAAACACGCTCCCCTCCTCTGCCCAGCCTGAAATCCTATGCTCAAATGTAAATAGAATTTGAGCACAAAGCCATAATTTTTTTCAAGCCCAAATGTAAATAGTTGCTAGAAAAGAGAAGAAAAAAGCCCTGACTGAACTCTAATGCCCTTTGTGTATGTGTATTTGACAATACAGCATCTCTAGCCAAGGTTTAAAAATGGTGCATCTTGCATCAGAGGGTAGACTGGACCATATTTCTAAACTGTGCTGCAGTATTAGACATATCATTTATCTTCTGTTTCTTCAGTTGGATTTCACAGAAATAAAGGGGATGTCCTTGCCAAAGCACATGTTTCAGGGTAAATAATGATGAAAAAAATGTGGTATTTTGTTTGCCAGTATTTTGCATCAGTGCACAGAGAACTCCTGTGGTGGGAATGTCCAAACTAGCAGGACCTCCTGGGTCATGGCTAGGCGGTGGTGGGGCTGTTTAGAGGAGCTCAAGAAGTCCAATACCAGCCTGGAGAAAGGAGGCACTGGGCTGGAAACAGCCCCCATTTTGCTCCTTAATTGGGGTCTCTGTGCCTCTGTCCTATGCTACACTGGCCATAGAGAACAGCCCCCACTGTCATAGTCAGCAAAGACTGAGATATAGCTGAGGCTGTAACTCTCCATCAGCGACTGTAGTGATAGAACAAGGGGTGATGAGTTTAAACTCAAATAGGGGAGGTTCAGATTAGATATAAGGAAGAAGTTCATTGTTGTGAGGGTGGTGAGGCACTGTCACAGGTTGCCCAAAGAAGTGGTAAATGCTCCATCCCTGGTGGTGTTCAAGGCCAGGCTGGACAGAGCCTTGGGCAACATGGTCAAGTGTGAGGGGTCCTTGCCCATGGCAGGAAGTTGAAATTGGATGATCATAAGGTCCTTTCCAACCCAAACCATTCTATGGTTCTATAATAGCCTAAGAAAGTAACTAGAAATGCAGCTAGAATGTAATTTATGACTGGGACATAAACATTTTTGGTTTGTTGTATTTTGATTTTAGTCCATATCCTTTTCCAGCAGTGCTGTTCTGACTGTCTGGGGGAGATCAGAAGATTCTCCACATTAGGTTTTCCTTGCTGTTCCTGCAGGCCTCCCCCTATACTCAGTGGGATAAGCCCGTGGGTGAGATAATTTCCCTGTACGGACATTGCCATGATGTTCTCTTGATGATGTCCAAAGCATTTGCCATCAGTTACTAGAAGACTGGGAGCTTAGACAACCTGTGCTACATACCTTGCTAAGTACCCATGGCTCTGGCTAGATCAGCTTGAGCCAAACATGTGAGCAGTAAATGTGAAAGATGCTTTCTCAACTACTTCTGGAGGCTTTTAATCCATTGGCCTTTTGAGTGTGTGGATGTCCATGAATAACCCCTTTGGTTTTCAGGACCATGTCTTTATCTCCTCTATGGTGTATTTAACTGCTTCCATCTCAGACAAAGTGAAGAAAACTTTGCCAAGTTACTTCATCCATTTTATTCACAGTTGTTCTCCATTGAATTGTTAGATCCTGTCATTATTTCAGAGGCAACTAAAATCAGGCATCTGTTAATAAAAATATATTTCATGTGAATCCCATTTGGTCTGAAGAGTATAAAGCTGCTCTACTGCAAAATATTGTGTTGATTTTATTGTTATATTTTTTAAAATAATACAAGAATTTAAGGCAAATATTCCACTGAGTATTGATGGCATTTTGGTAGTGATGATGGTCTCTGTGTTTTACTCGTGAACTTTGTGATCAGTAAAGGATGGGTTCAGAGGCTGGTAGATTTTGCCCTGTACTTTTCTTAGGGATCAAGTTTCTTTGCAGAAGTTCTGACATGAGTAGTATACACACAGTACAGTGACATCAGCACAAATTCGAGCTGGAAAAATGCTCTCAGGTCTTCCATGTTTATAAAACAGGCGATAAGCCAGCTTTCACCCTGGTCTACATCAAATTCAAGGTAAGATGATGTAATGTAGATCAGGATTGAGCTCTGCAAAACCTATTGAGGACAGAAAAGACCATAGTGGCTTCCAAATGCCTTAATAAGGGCATCTTCTTTTAAAGAGAAGGTTAGTCTGAAATAACTGCTGTTATGCTAACAGTTATGACTAGGCAACTGTAAGCATTTAAATCAAGTGGGATTTTCTATTCAGGGCACTGCTAAAGACCACAGTTTTCAACCACTTAATCTAGTAGCCCATGCCTGCTCAGGAGTGTCATTTGTTAGGGACAGGAAGATTTAAAGTGGAGAAGCGTATATAAAGGGCTTCAGTCATAAAAACCAGCCCAGATAGTTCATGAGTATCTTAACATGAAACTATAAATTACTAACCCCACAGCTATGCTTTAAGTGGAAATAAAAATAATTAGAAGCTTTAATTCAATGGGGCCTGTGAAGCTTCATGCTTTGTGCAATTATCTAAGGAGCTTCAGAAAGAAGACACACACAGACACTCACACACACACAGATGGAAAATCACTGTTTCAAACTTGGTGAGGCTTGGCCAAATTTAGCACTTTGATCGAAATGTGCATTTGTCCTGCAGCTTTGCTCTATGGTTGCCTATAAATGAAATAAAGGAATAAAGGAAAATAATCAGGGAAAGATGCTGGTCGGTGTAGCTGGTATATATTGCATAAATTGCTCTTTATTTTCACCTGAGACAGATGTAGTTGTGTTGGCAAAGGTTTATTTCAACAGATAATGATGCAGAATATGTACAGCCAGCTCCTGATCCGTTACACTCTAGCCTGCCCACAAAAGGAGCATTGATTTAGGGAAGTGGTTTCACAGTCCTTCAGTACAATATTAGTGGGTCTAAGGAGAGATTTGCCCTGACACCTTTTGTCCACAGCTTGCAGACACCATTGACTGTGGTGCATAATCTGATTTAGCCTAATCCAGCTGTAATGGGAACTCCCACCTAGGAGCTGGGGAAACAGGAGATATTGCAAGATTTCCAATAGGTCACGGTGGTCTGGTTTTGTTCTCATTGTTAGCGACTTTAAAGTAAAGAAACCTAACCTGAGCTCCCCTTGGAGGGGATGGAGGGAGGAGGGCACCTCCAGAAGGTGGTGAACTGATCTGCCGTATAAAATAGACCTGAGAATTTAGCCTGATGACTCCTTGTATTTTTGGGTGTGCATGTTTGTGTGCCACCTTTTTGGACCGCAGAAATGACCACCATGAAAATCTAAACTAAAGGATCTTTGTGTAGGCAGTCCAACCTCCACGGAAGACCCCTTTGGCAGGATACTCAGGTTTATGCCAGACTTGAGACCCTGAAACTATTCCTAAAAATCCAGCACACACTGCAATACCTTGCTGAACTGGGACCTTTCTGAGTACACAGATGACGCATTTCTTTGCAGTGTGCTTCCCTTGATCCTAATCTGACACTCTCCTTGTTTTGTCCTTGATAGAATAAAGAAATCCCTAAAGGTCCTTCTTCTGTAAATAATTTTGGCCTATAAGATGCTTCCTTTTTAGATTAAACAACAATAACTTTCAGTATTATTTACTATACCATGCTGATTTTGAGAAAAATGCCAATAAAGAAACTGCTGGATAACACTGAAGATCTTTATCACCAGGTTACTTACTGTTGTAGTGCTAAAGAAATAAGTAAACATCTATTACATTAAAATTAATTCCAGAAGTAAAAGTGACTCTTTTTCCTGTGGAAAAAACTATTTCTCATTGATATTATATTTATGTTCCCAAATGCTAATAATTTGCTCTCTGTGTTTATTCCCTCCCCACCCTCAGTTAATCAATCAGGCTTCCTTATCAGTCACGGTTTCTGTGTGCCTCCCAGAGACAGATGCACACCCCTAAGGACGGTCTCAGATGAGGCTGAGACAGATTGATAGAAGAATTGCATGAAATATCACCTTTTCTTGAAGTGCTTTCTTGGGTGAGACTGAGAGAGGAAGCTGATTCCCTGTGAGCATCCCAGGTTTGTAGCTGTCTGCTCCAACACTGGAGCTTTGATGTAGCAAAATCCCTAAGCATCCACTTACCTCTAGATACACTATTAAGTGCTATGAACTTTGCAGGGTCTTAAGCATCTACTTAAAACATGGCACGTGTGGAAGTGTTGAACTGTTATCCAAGGCCTGGATCCAGCCAGACACACTTGGGAGCTGAAAATAGGTCTCCTTATATAGAATTATAGAATCATAGAATTATTGAGGTTAGAAAAGAGCCTGAAGATCATTGAAAGTGCTTCCCCACAGCTTTAAGGTTTAATCCAACCTGTCACCTGAACTATATGTATTACAGAGTAGCCTGATTTTTTTATACTTGCTCCTGTTTTGCAGATTGTTATCCAGTCGAATGGTGCTAAAAATACCTAAAAATACTTACCCATAAGTACTTTAGCTTGCAGCAAAGGTGCATGGGATAGGACTGCCCTGCTGCTGAAGGAAGGATGGTGGCAACCTGCAAGGGGATTATCACCTTCCCAGCCGCCATACCCATTCTTGTCCCAGCATCTCCTCTCTCTTTGTGCTTCCCATGGCTTCATTATGGCTTCCCTGGGAACACACTGGCCATGCTCCCTATGGACAGGGAGAGGAGGAGAGGTCACCAACTCCATCCCTAAGGTTGCTGTCTCTTCCACCCATCATTTGGAAGAGAATGGAGACAGCAGGATCCATGGGGCCTGTGGGACCTGTGAAATGAATGCATTGAGAGGGCATTGAACCACTGTCACCTTGGAAGATAACTGTCAGCTCCCAGCAGTATTAGTGATCTCCCCATCCTCTACATCCCCAAATCCCCTTGCCCCCTGCTCAGTTTGGTTCAAAGGGGAAGGTATTTGTGGTCTCCACTTCTCTCCAGGAGCCCCTTTGCTTGGCTCCATGTCCTTTCACTCGACACTTAGCAGCAGGTGATAACAACAACAAAACAAACCTTCAGCAGTTCCAACTAAAAGAAAAAAGAGCCCAGTGTTTCCTCTCTCAGAAGCACAGAGAGCTAAAATGTCAGCCAGCTATCAGCGATACCTGGAAAACACTGTGTTCGCTGCCAACAGAGCTGTTGAGGGGCTTTTATTTTAATGACTGTGCTCTGAAAGAGCTAGTTGTTAGGTATATTGTACACCATGGGAATAGAAGGTGGGGTATTTTTGGTCTTGGCATTCTATAGTTTACTTTTTTTGCACATATCCTAGCGATCTCCAAGGGGGTAACGATGCACTGAGTGCTCTAGGTTAGTCCGAGAGGCTATGTCTGCTGTTCCCATCACACCTGAGTTGCTGCAGGGATGAAGAACTTTTCTTATGCACATCTGTCTTCCACGATGTGATTAAATGAGGTATTTTGTGCTAGAAGCAATAGCTGCAGTAGAAAGAGGTGCAGAGATTATTAACACTCCACTGACTCAGAGAGAGCATACAACAAAGTAAGATGGAAAAAGACAGAATTGTCTCCTGCACTCCTCATGGAGTGGGAGTTTAGGTTAGATAAGGTGTCCTGCATTTCTAGAAAGAGGGCAAGATAGCATTGCTTTGGATAAATATCAGCTATTCTTGAAGATTCAGTCTCCTGCTGTAAAACTACTCCCTGGTAGAAGAGATAGAAAGCTGTACAGTGCATCTGCTTATGGGGCAGGTGGCTCCAGATAGTGATAGTTACTGTAAAAGATTCTTTCTGCCACCCTGAAACATGAAAAAAGGAAAAAACAAAATGCTACATTATCCACTTGGACAGTGTTGAACCACATCCTTATGACCTCATATCAGACACACTGACTACCCACCATCCTGAGGAACTGTGTGGGCATTGCTGGGTACCCTGCAAGCGTGTCCTGGGAGTGAAGTGTTCCTACATTAAAGAAAAATGTTTCCCAGCAGTGCTTTCTTCCCCCAAAACAATCTGCACTGGCTAAGCAAGGCATTGGTGCTATAGTTTTATATTGCCCTTGTTTGCTAAGTCCTGAGTCACAGGGTTGGGAGAAACAGGGACAAAACATCAGAAAGTCTGAAACGCATTGGAAATCCTGCATCAAGAGAGAGGGGTGACCAGGCTTTCTGTTGTCCCTAGAGGGAAACGTTTGCCATCTCTACTGCCCCTTCCTCAGTGACAACTGGGGGATGTGACTGCTGAAATAGGGCTGATCCTGCCTGTGTTTCGTCCACCTAACACATCTCAGGAAAAGCATCTCCATCCATATCTGTTTCCCCTCCCTCTCCTGAAATACAAGCATGTTGTCCTGGGTTCAGCTGAACACAGGACACATGGGCTGATACTTCTTGCTTTGATTAGTGCCCTGTGCTAGAGTTTCTCTTGACCAAGCAAAGCAGCATCACATGCAGCCTTTAGCTTTAAGTACTTATATAAGGCACTGCCATTATTTCTGCTTTTATGCTTTTATTCCCAGGTGAACCATGAGGTCTCTTACATATGAAGGTCACTGCAGTGCACCATTCATCAATACGGGATTAAGGATCCACCAGAAACTTCTGAACATCTGCTGGTAAAAGCTGATGGCATTATTTCCCTTAGTTATATCTTTCAGGGCAGCTTGAGGCAAGTCAAACCTTTTCAGAGCTCTGCACTGAAACTAAGCCCTGCTGGTGAACAAAATGCTTTGCAGAGCAAGGCACTTGAGTAAGGGCTGAGTTAAGCCTGAAATAATTAGAAAGATTCCAAACAAATCCCTCCTCCAGGTTTCTCAGCCACATCCTGCCTTTCTGAGTCCTGACACATAGACTGCAAGCCCTGGGAGATGACAGTGTCTCTGATATAGCATCCTGGTCAGGACTGTGCAGTCTGCCTGCTTTTAACTGCATGTGGGACATCTCTCACTGTAGCAGCTGCCACAGTACAGCCTCATCCCACACAGATATCGGTTTATTCATAGTGCGCCTTATTCTTTGCAACCAGTAGGATAACACATGGCTATATTTAATAGTCCTGCAGTCCCAGAGATGTGAACATTGATGATGCTAAAGCACATGATGCGTTATTTTATGAGGAATTGCTACTTTCGCAAACAGTTAAGCCTTCCTCCATTAGGCTGACATTCCTGACGATGAATTTACACAGTTCAGGGATTAGAAAAGTATCTATTTCTTGTGAGGTGCTTCAGCTTGAGTGACTTCATGAGGCAAAGCCACTGATTGACACATATTTTGAAGTCTGATTATTTTGATTTACCCAGAAATAAACCCTTTTCTTTGACCCAATTTGACTTTTTTCAGAAGCTGCTTCTTCAGAAACTGTTCCAAACCATTTTATTTTTCATAGGGTTCTATGATTTGGGAGTTTGTAAAAGAACGAAAGCAGAGCTGTTTTCATTAGTGCTCTACACAGTCAAGTTTAAGCTTTTTTCAATAAAGGGAAAATTTTTGTACAGATGAAAGCAGGGGTTTTTAATCTCTTTTTTTTCAAGTTGGGAATGCTGATGTGCTGCTTTGTAGGAATGGCTGTTTGGGTGCCTTATACTCATATTTACCCTAAACTACCAGGCTCACTCAGATTCTCTTTCCTGTGATGTGATTCTCTTTCACATGATGAGAAAAAACAGTTGTGTTGTGGGAGATAAAACTTGGCCAAGCCCATAAAAGAAGATGGGGATATAAAGGGATCTGAGGCCCCCACCATTTGCTTTGGAAAGCAAGATGAATCTAAACATTGTATTCTCAAAGGAAGCATTTGAATTACGAAGGAGCACTTGATATTTTCCTCAAAAAAGCTGAACTTTCACAAATAAATTAATTCTGAAAATAAAGAAAAAAAAATAAAATAAGGACCTTCTTAACCCAAAATACCCAACAGCTGATTTTGCACTGGAAAACATCTGTTGTGGAAAGTTTTTATGATCTCTATATTTATGCACCGAAACCTACATATGCGCTTCGTTGATCAGAACCTCAACATTTTGCATGTTGTAGAATCCATATATTTGTTCCCAGCCAAACCATATGATACAAAAGCTGGCTTATTAGCAGCAATATTGAAAAAACTGGCTAACAAGACATCCTGGATACTGTGCACATACAGATGCTCTTTATAGAATAAATGCTCTGTGCTCTGATGTGGCAAATGAGGTCATTTGAGTGCACTAAATCTGGTCTTCCTCTCCCTGTTCTGCTTGAAAGAGATTTGAATGTGAAAAGGTTTTGGCACTCGGGGATCCATGGTTTGGAACAGCTTTCAAAATTGGAGGCTTAAAGGTCACTTTTCTCTGATGGAGTAAAGGACCCAACCCCAATACCAGCCATCAAAGAAACTCTTGAAAGAGATGTTTTCAAAACCACATTGAGCAGGTTAGGGATGTAGCTGTTCCCAATAAACATGTGAGACCTCTGTGTTGAAAGTATATTGTTTTATTCCTGCAGCACTACCCGGTCTGTCAGATAAGGAGAAGCAGTAAAACAGGGAGGATGTGGTCGCTGTTTTGGAAGTTGGAAAACAAACTCAGGCTTAGGAGGGGTTTTTTTCCCCTCTAAAATTAAAAACAGTACTCCTGTCAGCTTTCTAAATTCCATCCAAATTCAGCTGATGCTCTGACAGGGAAAAAAAGGATTTCAAAAGTTGGTTCGCATTTACCAGTGGTGGCAACTGGCTGGGAGTAGGAGGTGGAAAGCATGGGGGTAGAAGGTACTCTTATACCGCCTTTCCCCCTTGCCTGTAATGAATTAAGGGATGGGTTTGCCCCAGGAAAAGGCATAAGGCACTGAGAAACCTTAAAACAGGGGCCATGGTGCAATTTCATTGGGCAGGGATATGCCTGGGCCAGCCATAGGATGTGCTGCGTCCATGGCGCGGTGCCGCACTGTCATCCGCAGGGATTAATTCTGGGCTGGAAGGAGATACCTGATGGTAGCTGAAATCCACAGGAGCAGACCCTTTTGTGTGGGCCTGAATATAACCTCACTCACCCCAACAGAAGCAGGAGGGCCTGTTCCCCACCAGGCGATCTTGCCCCTTGCTTTACACCTAATAGCCAGATGGTTCCCACAGTTTTGGATTCAGACTCAGATCCTTCTTCTAGTAGATGCAAAGCAGGATTTGTGCTGTGCTCTCCTGTCTGTCTGTGACCAAGCAAGGCGGGGGAATTCCTGCCTCTGTTCACCAGCATTTCACTGTGCACCATCAGGTCTGGCAGATTAGAAGTCTCTTGCTTGTCAAGCAAGCTGGTTTTAGCTCTCCAACAGCCCAGCACCAGCACTCATGTCACAGAATCGTAGAATCACAGAATAGTTAGGGTTGGAAATCACCTTGAGGTCACCTAGTTTCAACCCCCCTGCCATCGGCAGGGATGCCTTACACTGGACCATAGATGTCTGTTTGAAGACCCAGCTCTTATATATCTTCCATCTACACTGCTCAGCTCTGTGAGTCAGCTCCATGCTTCCAGCTGTATGACTTGTGGAGTCTAATCCTGTAAAAGTAATATGTAGGGCCTGAGTAAAAAGACCTGATGAATGCAGTAGATGACTCAAGTTTTAAAGAATACCAAGGTGGTTTCTACATATTGCAAATATTGCGTTTTACCTGTTTCAAACAATCACAGCTGATAATTTCTCACTGTAATGCTGCCTTTTAATTGTACTTTTTGAGCTTGAATCTCAGTCAGGTTTTGGGAATTACAGAATTGCCTGACAGGCTTTCACCCACAGTCAGGCAGAGGTATTGTGGATGGCTCTCTGCTGTTTGAGCAGTGAATCGCCAGTATAGTGAGAAAAGTGTTTCTGAAGCTCCCTGTCTGCCTTTTCCATCACTTACCACCCTGCACCTCATCTGGGTGGGCTGACAGCAAATTACTGCACTCAAGCCTATGGCACATTGAGCTGGTTTTAAATTTCCTGCTCTCTAAACCATGCTGCAAACTGAATCAAAACACTTTCATTAGAGGGATGAAAATAAATCTCACTGAAGCTGGATTTTATCATGTGGATCTATCAGAGACTTGCAGACTGGGTTACATGGGGTTCATGGATGTGGCTGTCGGTCACCAGAGCCAAATGAGAATCTGTGGAGAATCTTTGCTGCATGCCCAGATACTAGACTCAGTAACCAATGTCACCACCTAGAAGGACTAAAACTGGCAGTCTGTCACTCCTCCATTCATTTTTCGGGAAACCTTAATTTCCATCAATGGAAATGGGGCTGGCAGCATCATAAAACCAGCTTTGAATTATGCTGAATTTCCAGAGCTAAAGCAACATTTTGATGGCATTTCTACTGGTGATTACCATCCAAACACAAACATAAGCCTTGCAGCTCATGTTTGAGAAGGGAGGTGGGCTGTTTCACACAAGTCTTCACATCAGGATTAACACAGGCCTTAGCTCAGGAGCTGCTCTGAACCTTTGCTTTGCCCCTGCAGAGAACACTATCCTGGTTAGCTGGTGCTCCCAGCTGGGATAAGCTGGCCCAGCAGGATGCTTTGCCTAAAACAGCTTTTTTTGCTTTCACTTAGCAATCTACCACCACTGCTGGGAAGATTTGGATTATGCCGCTCAGCTGTTAATAACTCTCACATCCTTTCCCCAACCTCCATCCTGTACACAGGAGAATAGTCCCAATTCACTGGGATTATTCCCTATAGAGCAGCGCGGGGCATGCGCATGAAGGTAGCACGTCAGAATAAATAACCACTTAATTCTGGGCTTGTAGCCCCTCTGCTAACCTGTGATGTCCTATGACAACCAGTGTCCTAGGTGGAGATGTTCTTATCTGGAGACAGGTCTTTTTGGGAGGGAAGTGAAGGTGTCTTTAGCAAATCACAGCTCTCCTGACCATGCAAGCACTGGCTGTTTGCAAGAAAAACTTCAAGATGCAGTGTAATGTACATAAGGAGTTGACTGTACTCTTAGCTACAACAGCAAAAATGCACAAGCGCGTAGGCACAAATGTACACAAATGCATATTATTATGATTTGCAGCTGTCAGAGCAGTTCCTGTCACCAAAAGAACTAAATCACCAATCTGGAACGAATCAGAATCTTAAAATAAAAAAGTCCAAGCTGCCTAAGTGTATGCACGTTCTTTCATTGTAAATCACTTGCCAAGAATAGAGGGCCAAATCCTTTGTTGGGGTAGGCTGGTGTCAAATTTTGACAGCTAAATCAAGTTGAGAGAAGATGGCTTTCCTGATGGGTGTTAGCTGTAGGTCTGATTCGGAACATTTTCTAATCTATTCGTCAGGACACCATTCAAATCCAATGAGAATAATATGAATATGAAGTTTATTGGGGCCCATCTGAATCCTCCAGCACCAATTTGCCTTGCACCTTGATGGGGCTGAGGAAGTCTGGGTTTTATTCCTGACTGAGCCTTTTCATGTTCAGTGTGACCCTGACCGTGTCCTTCATCAGCTATTCACAATTGGTCATAACATTCAGACCAGAGACATCACACAAGACAAACTGCCACACATATACAAGGCTGTGCCCAATCCCATCTGTCCAGTGACATATGACTGTCACGTATATTGTCCTCTGATTCTCCAAGTGCTTCCCTATTTCATTCCTTCACCTGGCACCTTCATTTGTGTTTGTGCTGGGGATTTCTTGGCTGCATAAGGAAACATCTCCAGACTGCAGAGAGATGTTTCTGTGTACCTCCTGGAGATGGTCAGCCTACCACTTGCCATACATGAGACACACTTTGCAGCCCCCTTTTGCAAACCACGAGCTGCTGGCCAAGGCTGTCCTTATTGTGTGTTTGTACAAGACTTCATGCACCGAGGCTCTGCCTCAGCTGGGGCCTCAAAAACATGGCTATAAACCCAGCTATAAATAACAGCAGCACAGGACAGGGTGTTAAACTCACTGATGGCATCTGAGTCATCACTTCTGCCTCCCAATGGCATGACCTTGGAGGCTGGCTGTTAAGTCTGTAAAAAACATTTAGAAAAATAACAAAAAAAGCCTCTCAGGTCCAGTATCATGCTCCAGTGATAGCAGAAAGGGTAACAGGAGACTGTTGTTCTAATGCCGAGCCGCCTTTTCAGGTCTTGTTTTTGTTTTCCTGCAAGGAGCAGGACGTTATTGGCTTGTTTCTGGGCTTACACATGAAGCCTTTCATCAGTGAGTGTTTCAGTAACAGGCCCCCGGATATCAGTAACATTGACACATTCATACAATATCCCACTCCGTGATTTGCGGCACTCCTATGGCTCGGCACTATTAGTGTATGAGTGACTCTTTTCATTACCTTGCCATAGATCAAATGCTGGCTCCTGGTTTTGACGGATGATTCAAATACATCTGGTTTTCCTAACTTGAGCCCGTTCAGCTCCTCCAGCTAGTGCTAAATGATGTTGTTTGCCGGAGAAGAATAAACTATTTTGGAGGGGCGTACAAAAGGCACTTTGATGGCTGAGCTGCATTCTGGGCTGGGACAGAGCATGGCTGTGCCTGAAAGGAGGATCTCACTGGGGAAAAAATCTGTTTGGGTGAGATTTTTCTGGGACCATTGACATTTTTCTGGGGCGCAGGCAACCTTCACACGAAGCAAGTCAACAACGGTCCTATTTATAACCTGTGATGACCATGAAAGTCTTGTTTTCTGTGCACAGTGAAAGGTCTCTCTATCTATTGGGATTCCCCTTGACATTATGCGACAAACACACCCCAATGCGATGCCAGCAGCTGCGCTTTTCTTTGACTTCTGACATACCACATCCTAAATTTAATTGCTTTAATTTGTTAACATTATTTTATACCTGACAAGCATCCTTTCTAAGGTGTTCACTGAGCCATGGCAGCTCACTCACCACCTTAATACCATTGAGAAACTAAGAGACCTGTGTTGAAGCCTGCTCTGGTGCAACAGACTACTGTACCTACTTGAGCTAGAGTATGTATTTGCTTAAAATAGTGATAGGATAAAATTCAGGAACAAACTCAAAGAGGAAAAAAACATTGCTTCCTCTAAAGGAGCCCCAGCCATCAGAGCACAGAGGTGTGTTCCCGTACCATGTCTGACTCACTGGTGCAATGCAGTTTAAATACTTTGCCCACACTGAAGCAGTTGCATTCAGGAGAGCTGAAATAGGTCTTTGTCCCCCTACATGGCCTGGGGGAAGCAGGCACTTCCCAGTGAGATGGGAAAAGGGGTGTTTGCACTCTCTAAGCCAAAGGAGCGAGGGTGTCTTGGTTCCTGAGAGTTCAGCTGATGTGTAAACGATGGGCAGCAAGGAGGAAGGAAGGTTACCCAAAGGAAGGCTTCTTGGATATGTTTTGGGGGTCTGGCTCTAATGGTGTTGAGAAAGATAAAGGTCTGTACACCAGGAGGCACTTCCCCATCTCCCTAGGGAGTGCTTGCATTTTAGCCTGAAGCCAAGGACAGCTGAGCTAGTCTGGCATCCGTGACCAACTCTGGAGAGGGTACAGAGCAGGGAAGGATATTAAAGGTTGCCAAAAAGTGGAAAATTTTAAAGCTTCACTCAATGTACATTATCTTCCTCTTCAACCTCTCCTACCTCCAGCAGCATCCCCAGCACACTCCTAATAGCACCTCTGGGTGCTGCAAGGCTCTACCAGTGACCCTCCTATGTGGATGCCTACAGTTATGTCAATGCTTCAAGGATTGTGTACTGCATACCATGCACAAATAGAGACAAAGAAACTCAGCTGGTTTGTATGGTGCTGGAATAGGGTACCTACCACGAGGAGGGTATGTGTTTGAGAGATCAAGGTAACCCAAGCTAAAACTGACCTGGGCATGTTTGTGCATGGCTCAGCAATGTCCAAATCTCTCTGCAGCACCCCCTCTGCAGGGTAAGGTGGCCAAGCTGTGATGATGGTCACTGCCAGCTCTCTGGGGACATGCTTGAGAAGGGCAAAGCCCTGGCTTTTCTAGGAGGATTTTAGGCTGAGGAAGAAGTAGCTACGACAAATGTATCTCACAGTAAAGGATGTCCTACTCAGCTAAAAATAAAATCTGCAGTAATAGAGGGACAGAAAACACTGGAATTTTCAACCCCAGAAACATTATGTGAGGAAATCCTTATTCTATCCAGCTCTAAGCACTGCCATGAGAGAGATAGTGTTTCACCCTGGGACCCTGGCAAGGCTCTTACCTAAGATTTAATGAGCTATAAAGGGGCTTAAAGTACCAAAAGATTTTCAGCAAAGCCTCCAAGGTATTGGGATTTGCAGGGATGCAGAAGGGAAATCACAGGTACTTACTTAGTTACATGCCTGACTACCTCCTCTGAAAATCCACCATTTAACCTGCAGTTAGTATGGAGCAGCCCACGCCTCCATGCTCACAGCATTGCCACCTGGATATGGGCCACAGGAAGGCCTTCAGTACCCGTGGCACAGCCGCCAACCCTGCCAGGACAAGCATCCATGCCCAAATCAGGACATTGGCTTGATGTGTGGCAGAAACCAGGAGAAATCCCACAAATAAAATGGAGTTAGGCGTCCCCTTATTGAAGAACAGTCTTTGCAAGATCAGACTGGCGTTAAACCTAGTAAGCAATAAAAATATTCGCACTTTGGAGCTGAAACCCACTCCCTCTAATTGTCCACTAGAGGGTTTCTTGTACTTCCCACCAAAATGCCCAGTGCAGCCAGCTCTTAGAGACGGGGTTGGAGGACCCCTGAGACAGGATGGAAAGGACAGCTGCAGGGACAGCCCATACCCCAAGGACCACCAGACCCTTCATCCATACTGGTGTGCTGAGTGGGGATTAATGCATGTAGGTGTATATCCATCCAGGCTTCCCTGCAAGCTCTGGCACTGCAGGAACAAGTGCAGCCCCTGCTCAGGGGTGCCAAGTTTAGAAGTCCTTTATTAAAACCTGTGGGAGAAGAGTGGATTTCCCAGGGCAAGTGGCATGTACCCAGATATCAGCTGTGTTTGCCATCACGTGTAATGGTCATTTCTCACACTGAATACTCTCAAAACTCACCATACACTTCCTGGCACTGCTTTTGCCCCTATCTTGAGGCACAACAATGCGCCAGGCTTCTTCTCTTCGCTGGCTTTCCTTAAAATCCAGTCACACTCACACCATGAAGGAAGATGAGACTCATCTCTGAATTTGCCATGGGATCCCAGGACATGGGAAAGGAACAGCAAAATGACGATTTTTGAGCTTAATGTCCAGAATGGCATTTAGGAGATGTCATTGCCCAACTTAATTCCTTAGTGCTGCTGTACTTATAGGCACCAGTCATGTACATTTTGAATACGTTCTCACAGTCATGAAGATCTGGCAGGTGGATGGATGGATATGAAAACAGTGCTTGAAAAACCATCAGTGGATGTCTTCATAGATGTAGGTCCAGGGTGGCAGAGTGCAATACTGAAAGCTTTATTAGCTCCTGTGCACATGCCCATGGACTCTCTCCATCTATCAGGAGTGTGAGCATTTTAATCTCCAAGCACTTACAAAGCACGTCAGCATCACTTCCCCCTTTAACCAGCAACAGAACAGAGCTGGTAGGAGGTAAAGTGTTTCCTTTCAGGCCATCCAGAGAGCTGATGACAAAGGTGGAGCAGTGCTTGGCAAACATGAAACAAAAGTTCTTTAAGCT
The DNA here is from genome assembly GCA_032466535.1 of Forpus xanthops. Taxonomy (NCBI): domain Eukaryota; kingdom Metazoa; phylum Chordata; class Aves; order Psittaciformes; family Psittacidae; genus Forpus; species Forpus xanthops. The sequence continues at coordinate 129,694 of JASSUY010041309.1, forward strand.
AAATGACATATTTTGAGTGTGCTTTTTAAATCCAATATTTTTGGGAAAAAAAAAAGAAAAAAGGCAAACAAATATGAAAAATCATAATTTCCTTAAAAAGTTTAGTAAAGTGTTTTGATCTTTGGAAAAATTAAACTGAATGTGAATGCCTGGTTTTCTCCCAACACCATCCTGAAGTTTCCACAGTGAAGCATTTTTGGTGGCAGATTTACATAGATCTGATGGTTATCTAGGGGTTTTGGCTGCTCCTTTGGGCTGTACCCACTCTACAAAGCCCTGCAAATGCATACTACCCGGTGGTATGATGAGGTGTGATCCTGCACTAGGATAGATGCGCTGGCAAAGTCCCAAGCCTGTGCTGTGACTACGCTGTGAGCACTTTGCCTGTATGACTCTGCCATTATCTTCAGACTTGTTTGCAAAATGTCTAGCCGACAACTGAGCACAAGGGTCAGGTTTTCAAAGCACGTAGTGCTCATAATTGGAGCCAGATTTCTGGAGGAGCTCTGCTCCCATTTAAACACCTATAGAGAGTGACTGGATTGTCTTCCCCCAGCTGTTCCTGCTGCGGGAAATGAGAGCTGCTACAGGCTGACTGTGGCCCTAGATAAATAGTAATGAATGAAAGTCATTATAGGGGATGAATTTGCAAATATTTAAAGTTTCAAAGCATGATTTTTGTTAATTAAATAATGCAAATAATGCAACATCGGCCTGACCTGGAGGTTAATGTAAAATCACCGTCTTTGGTGAGAATCTCTCTTTCCACAAATTCCCTGGGGTAAATGGAACGTTTTCAGATTTCATTTGGCTTTGAAAGCTGAACTGATTGAACTTGAGCTTTTCTATGGGTTTCATTCATCCCTGCTGTATGCCTCCAGATAAACCTGTGCTCATCAAGGAATAATATAGCCTGCACAGATAATGGATTAAAAAGTTTACCTTAATGGCTTTGTTCAACTCTTTTTGCTTGTTTTACACGGGACAGTATTCTGAACGACAGCTATGATGATTTATAGGGAGTCCCGTGTTAAGACATTAGAAAAAACAGTTACTTGTGTGGAAAAAACAGAAATAAAAGGAGCAGTCTCTCATTATGTAATGTAATTGAGTTTAAATACTAGCGTAATAATTCTGCGTCTCTCGTTTGTCTGGTTTTCACTGTCTTCTCTTTTTCCCTTCCCAGACCTTTCCATATGCAGTGAGAGACAGACACCATAGTGACATGTGCGCTAAGGAAACTTTAGCTACAATATTAGAAAACTTCATTTAATTTGATCATGGGTGTCACTGGGTTCAGAAATATTTAGAATATATTCAGAATATTTTGTAGCTGTTACAAAAACTCTTACTTTTAAGTCAAGGACTGTGATTTTGAGCCTCAAAGGCGTTAAATTAAAATGAAGGAGTGCATTTAGAAAGGGGTTTGGAAGAGAATATCCCTCTCTATCATGGTCTTCTTGGGTCGTTTTTGTGGGACTGGATTTTTAGCATGTAGATGAGATGTCTATCAGTTCATAATCTTTTCAAAACCTGACCTGAGACTTTGTGCTTCAATTTATCACCCCTAATCCCATATCCCAGAGGGCTGATATGATGATAAATACATTAAAATGTGGGAAACAATTAGACAGTACAGTAGGGAGAGAGATGTGTTTGTCCCCTCTCCACAAGTCACAGGATAACCCGCAGCACAGACACAAGACACATGCAGTTAGTGGTACAGCATTTACTCCGAGATGTCCGTATTTTAGAATCATAGAATAATTTGGGTTGGAAAGGACATTAAGATCATCTAGTTCCAACCCTCCTGCTATGGGCAGGGACACCTCACACTAAAACATGTCACCCAAGGCTATGTCCAACCCGGCCTTGAACACCGCCAGCAACGGAGCATTCACAACTTCCCTGGGCAACCCATTCCCGTGCCTCACCATCCCAACAGTAAAGAATTTCTTTCTCAGATCCAATCTAAACTCTCTCTGTTTAAGTTTGAACCCAT
>JASSUY010041312.1:0-21828 GCA_032466535.1 Forpus xanthops
CCCATGGCAGGGGGGTTGGAACTAGATAATCTTAAGGTCCTTTCCAACCCTAACTATTCCATGATTCTATGATTCTATGATAGGTCAGAGAAATATCAAGACTCTCTTTTGATATATCTTTGAAGAAAAATCCCATCTTAATATGCAAATGGACACTTACTTACTCAGTTTCCTAGCTAATTTTCTTCTGACATATTTTATGCCTTGAAAGACAAAGTTAATTTTCTTAAAGGCTGACAGTAAATAGCAACGTAACTGCCATCACATCATCTAACTGAAAGGCTACATCAAGGATCTTTCCTGAGATAATAAGTGTTTGGAAATGCGACCTAAATGAAGAAATAATAATAGCACCTTATTTCTATACAATTGAGAGAATTAACTTAATTTCATTATATAGCCTGAAAAAGACAGACTTTTACATTGACAAGAAGCACTTTTAGGATGCATTTACGCTATTTAATGATATTTATAGCCAAATTAAAAAAGAAAACTATTATAAAGTCATTTTAACATGTACAAAAATAGGCAGAAAATAGGAAATACTGCCCTATCTTGAGAGACATATTGTCCACTGTACTTATGTGGTTATATATGACATAAAGCTTAATACAATATTGTCTGTAATGATGAGTTTTAATAAATTTGTCTGAAGTTACTGCCCTTGAAGTTACTGTGTCATTTTTACAGAAAGTAAAGTGCATACTGAATGCAAGTTGGAGAAGAGTTTTGAGCTGTAATCCAGAGAGGGACTGCTATATTCTCATGGAGTTTTGTTTTGGACTTTTTATCTTCCTCTAAGTTTACAAAAAGTAAAGCTAGAACTCAGGTGCAAAATTAAGAGTTAATGATTACTTGCGGCAGCAGTTTTCAGAATGGAGGGTGTAAGGACCTGAAGATGTGGTTCATATCCACCTCTAAGACATTGTGCTAACATCACTCTGACAGGAAGTAATCTAATAGGAATTTTTACTTTAAGAATAAGAACTTCTGGTACTGCTGAACATACTGGTAATTTTTTCATTTAAGTTAATTTGTCTGACATGATGAAATAGTTTAAATTAATAGCTTTTAATTGATAGCTGACTTACTTTATTTTGCTTCTTCTGTTAAAAGCTACAAGTATATGAAAACAACTGGGCTTTTGCAGTAAGGATTTAAGAAAATATTACCTGATAGAAGTCTTGATGCTCTTTGGGTTCCTCTTGATCAAAACAATTAAATATTTGATGTAAGTATCCAAGTTAATGAAAACTGGATTAGGTTCAGTAGTGAAGCAGTGAATTTAGGTTTTTACAAATTCTGGTCTTCTTGTGTCTCTGTTAAATCTGACAAATAGCTACAAGTGTATACATGTACATATATGCTTGTTATTCAATTTGAAAACTCTGACATTTACGTTTACAAGATATCCAGAAATAATTTATGCAACAGCCTTTGGGCCTAGCAGTATCATACATATGCATAATAAGAAAGATTCATTCTACCTTAATTTTAACTATTTTCTAGGTTGAGGTTTAGGAGGATTTTTTTAATTAAACATTTCCAGTAGTTATAAGAAAAAGGAGGAAATTACTACAAGATCAGATTTAATCTATAATAGCAAACTATATACATATATCCAGCAAGGAAGGTCCTGAGAAATGAATTTCAAATCCCTCATCCTATTGCAACAAGCCCTGCTGAAAACTCTCCCCATCCTTTTCATAGGCTCTTTTTAAGAACTGGAAGGCTGTAATGAGGTTTCTTCACTCTTCTCCAGGCTGAACACCCCCAAATTTCTCAGCCTTTCTTCATAGGAAAGGTGTTCCATCCCTCTGGTATTTTTCTGGTCCTCCTCTGTACCAACTCCCACAGGTCTGTATCTTTCCTGTACTAAGGGGTCCAGAGTTGGAGGCAGTACTCCAGCTGGGGTCTTACCAGAGCAGAGGGGCAGAGTCACCTCTCTCGATTTGCTGGCCACGCTCCTTTGGATGCAGCCCAAGATATGATTTGCCTTCTGGGCTGCAAGTACATATTGGCAGCTCACATTCAATGTTTAATCCATCAGCATCCCCAAGTCCTTCTCCTCAGGGGTACTCTCAATCCCTTCGTCACCAGCCTGTATTTATACCAGTGGTTGCCCTGACTGAGGTTATGGAAGGCCTTTCACTTGGTCAGGATTCTAACAGTTAATCTGGGATCCTAATTGTTAATTTGAAGTTGTCAATCTTTGAAACTAGAATATATGCTAAACTTTGTAAGTAGGTCAAATATATAATCTTTTTTGTGGTTCTTCATCCAATTATGCTCTTTAGGATTAGATGTCAGGACTCTAAAGTTTCAGACAAATATTGATTATTTGTCAGATTATGCTAATACAGTCAGAGCTATGGCAGATAAATATTTGTACAGCCAAATAACACTTGACAGCAAATACATGCTTACTGTTTAAGACATAAATGTCAACGAATTAATTCTTTTGATTGACATGGAAGTGTACAGATCATTAAGATCCACCCTTCCCTAATGGTCACCAGAAAATAAAATACAAAGCATGACTAAATTCTCATTTTCTTATCTAGGCTCATTTGAGACCAAAAAAATAAACTATAGCTCAACAATGTGGAAGCACGATATTAAAAAGGGAGAGGGAATGAATCATGTACTTCATACGTTTAAACTGCTGCATAGTTAATCAAAGCTACCTAGATTGCTCCTTTGCAAAAATTAGATCCTAAAAAATTAAGTGGTTTTTTTTTTGTTGATTTTTTTTTTTTTTTTTTGTATTCCATCATGAGAACTACATTAACAATCCTTCACATAAAAACATTAAAATGATACTCTGTTCTTAATATTTTTCAAAGGTTCTAGATTACAGGCTACTATTTTGAAAAGATTTCTTTAGCAGCACTGTACAATACTGTTTCTCTTTCACACCTTACAGTAGACATACCTTGCTTGGACACTTTAAGGATTGTACTATTCCCCTTTATGTAAAAAGTATACTAATCAAGTAGCACCTCCTCTGTAGCATTTTTTTTCTGTGTGTTGTGTACAGTATAAGGTACCAACCAGAGCATGATTTGACTAGGATATAATTATTCATTAACAGCGTAAACAACATTATGTAGACTGAATAGCATAATATACCTATTTTTGCAAAATATAACATTTAAAATAGGAAGATATAAAACCAGGAAAACACACAGAAAGCAACTAAAAGCTCAATGAAGTTCTAGACCTCTAAAGTCACTACAAACAAAATTATTCATAATGGAGATATTACTTGCGAATTTTTGGAGATTTTAACTTGGACTTTTAAATAGTTCAACTAAGGTACTAAAATATAAGACAAAGAGTTAATTAAGAAAGAAGAACAACATTGAACAAAAGTAGAGAACACAGAACTGTGACCTTGGTTCTGAAAAAGATTTGGCACTTGTAGTGAATAATGAGATAAATACAAATGAACTCCTACAGTAAAGTATAGGCTCAAAGAGATTAAATGATCGTAGGATGCCAAACTCTAAAATGTTAGCAAGCCTAGACATTAGGTTTGGTTTTGGCTATGGAATAACCATTACTGGAATGCTGTTACAGTGTTCATAGTTCAAGAAGGTGTTGATAAACAGGAGAAAGTTCAAGGAAGAATGCAATAACATTTAATGGCTGAAAAGTATATTTAATACTGAAAGACAATGAGCCACATCATTTCAGTAAGAAAAGTGCCTAGAGTTTGTTTAGTTCAGTATCTTACAAATAATTTTTTTAAATATCCAAAATAAAAGAAAGATGAGGATCACAGAATCAAAGAATCAACTAGGTTGTAAAAGACCTTTAAGATCATCAAGTCTAACCATTACCCCAGGACTGGGAAAACCACACTAAACCATGCCACAGAGAATGTAGAAAAGGATCCTGAATCATTTACACAGTAAAAGAAATGTTGAAAAGAAGTATACAGGATCACCAATTTTTGCTCAAGTGAATATTTTAACTACCAACTTCTTTCCATTTGCTAGTCATTCCTGAACTTCTAGATCTATAACAATATTTTAACATTCAACTTTATTTCCTTCTATTTTAGGAACTTAGGTTCTATACTCAGTGACATGAGAAAAAGACAGTGTCAGAGAAATGAATTTTCCAAAAGTAAAAATTTTCCCAACTTAACCTGCTAGAAGGAAGCTGAAGTGTTAAACTTACATCCTTTGTTTCTAGCAGAGAATATCAGTATACTATACTAATCACTAAATAAGTGTTGTACTTATTTACACAAATTATTAAAGAGGCAATGGTTGCTCTGCTAACTGGAATTAAAAACACTTTCCTTTAGCTATGCAAGTTTAAGGTCCTGTGTTGTCTTTAGGACAGAAACAGTTTAACACAAGAATCCATCGTATGCAATATACTCCTTATGGTGCAAAGGAGTCTAATGGTTGGAAAAATTGACCTTCCTACCTGCTTGACCTGATCTTCCTGCACAGAACCAAAGCATGCACTTTAGACGCACAATGCACAAAATGCCCAGCTAACATAGCCAGTTTCCCCTTGACTTGACCTGAATTCCTTCAGTGCTTGAACTCTAAGAGTCAGAGAATGAAGGCAAAAATGTAAACTACAATCAAGTACTTTCACTAATGAGTTCAACATCAGTATAATCAGGCCCCAGTTGTTGTCAGAAAAAAAAGGTATTAAATATTTACCATACTAATCAAATAGGATTAATCTGCCAACAAGATAGGGTGTCAATATTCAAAAATAAAAACCGAAAGCATACACACGAGAAGATGTTCACACACTCATTACAGTTTTTTGCAAAACTACAGTGCAAAGCTTAAAAGTTAAATAAGATTAATTAAGATACTGTTCATTGATATTCTTTTATTAAAAAAAATTAAAGGAAAATAAATAAAATGGTAAAAAGTTCACAAAAACATGCTTCGTGTTGTGTATTGTTGAAAAAAACCCCACAAGTAAGTTATTCAGCAATCAGCCCTAGATGGTGATCCAGCCCCCACTTCATGACATATGTGTGTCATGTTTATTCATTAAAGCACACTACAACTCCCTTATAGAACCATGCTGTGATTTTCCTAGCATGTGGAATACAATTAGGTTGCATGTAAAAACAAGATTCTGGTCAGACACTGATAAAGCAAAGTATATAGACAAATATCTCCGGAGTTTGGAACCATTATTTCTCACAAGATAAAAATATTGTAATTTGCCTCTGCTTCCTCTGTTCAGTGTTCAGCGTTCAGCACTTTTTGTACAATGAGTTTATATATGGAACATACTGAGCATTGCTCAGGTATGCTGTTTTGTGCATAAAGAAAGGATTGCCTATTATATGACACAGCTGTGAAACAGTCAGATAATGTAACAAAACCAGGAACTCAACTGATAGACCAAGGCTATATTGGACAATGCTGTGGGTGACATGGTCTTGTGTGAGGTTTCCTTAAACATGGCAGAGGGGTTGGAAGTAGATACCTTCAGGTCCTTTCCAATCCTAACTATTCTGTGATTCTATGATTCTATGTTGAAAATAGAAGCAAACAAAAGCAGGTGGTTCCATTAGATGTCTATGTCATACCTTGAATGAAGCCCATGCCAGCAGTGTAGGAAACAGGAAAAAACTGAGTTGTATCCTGACTGGGAAAATATGTACATATAATGGAATTTGTAATTTATACATACAATAAAATTTTAAATCTACAGTGCAATTTAATTTATTAGAAATGTTAAATATTATTAGGCAGTCAACTGAAGGTTATAGTAGTTTTCGACTAGAATTAAAATGTTCATAGATGGGCATGTAGCTATCTTTATTATCAGCTGAAGCTTCGAATAAAATTTTAGTGAAAAGGTTGGAGAAAAGCAGAATGTAAGTGCCTCTGGAATATCCAAATGAATTGAGGTGCACATCTACATCCTCACCATAAGATCACCAGTCAATAATAGCAATCTCAAGGTTATATAAAAAAAAAAGAATAACCCTTCATTAAAAAATTAAAGGGATAAATACATAAACAAAGTATCTTTGCCACAAGTTGCCTTTTTTAACTTTCTTTTTGATAATTTTCCTTAAAAAATTGAGACTTGCACATGAATATATATATTGATCTCAAATCGATAATTATAATTCAAATGACTACAAAACTGAACCAATACATACAAAAGTTGAGTGAAATAAATAGTATTATGCTGTTTTCTGGCAATTTCTACCTAACAGGAATTATTTAATTTGGTTTTATTATTTATTTAAAAAACAGTAGTACAAACCTAGATTACCAATGCTTATAAGGTAAAGCAAAATACTAACAGGGAAATAACAACAGCTTATTATGGAAATATGCCTACATTTATCTAAAATCTTCAGACTATTATAATTGTGACCTTATGCAAATTTAACAATTCATCTGAGAACATTGTGATTGGTATATAGTCTCAGTAGAATATGTTTTTTATTTCCTTTTTTACCTTTGAGATAAAATTCACTTACATGTTATGGTTGTTGAATCAAGTAATAATGATGTTTACAGCCAACTCTTTTAATCAAGCACACATTCGTTTTAGAACAACTCTACTAGGCTAGCTTTTATGCCCATGACACTGTTTCCCCATGCATTTCTCCTACATCACCACCTCTTTTACCTTGTTCAATAGGAAGAATTCTATTGACAGATGAGATTAAGGAGTCCCACAGCATAATTAACAAGAGGTATGGTCTCTTCTTTATGGATTTTACTGTCCTAAAATAATAATAAGAAGAACAAGAATAAGAACATGTTTACTTGCTAAAGTTACAAAGTAATTAAAAAAAAAATGTTGCTCTGTATAAGAGTGTTTAGGAGCTTAATTTTCAGTTTAATTCTTTTACATGGCTTTCCTATTTCTCTGCTCATTACCAGACAAAGACAAAAAAAAGTTTTGGCAAAATAAAATGTGTTTCATGAAGAAGATAATGAAGAAGATCCCATATTTCATGAAGAAAATAACAGGACTCTCATCCAATGAAGTACTTGTAGCAATGCCTATAATTCGTAAAAAACCAGAACAGGTCATATTGCTCCCTGGAAAGAAGCATAAACTCTCCCCTGTGTTAAACTTTTCAATTGAGAATCTCAAAACAAGTCATGAACAGAAATTAATTCAGTCTCTGCTTTTGACATTTTGACAGCCAGTGTCTGCTGCAAGAGCATAAAGCAGAGGAAAATGTATCTCTTAGCACAGCGGGGTAAGCATTCTGTATAAACAGTACTGTTAATGTCAGCTTTTAGTTTTTCTGTGTCCTGTCATTCAGATAATACAGGTGCCTGCGTACTTGAAGGAAGGCGTTTACAGCTGGCTCTAAGTTATAAAATACTATGATGTTGGGAAATAAGAATTTACAAAAAAAGTCATCCCCAAAGAATACTACAGTTCTCCATTTAGATGGGGAAAAGTCTTGGGTTTTGTCACACTGAGAACAGATGAGCCTAAATACCAGACTCCTTCGGACAGACCAAAACCCACATTCTAATTTAAAGCTTTACTAGTTAAAGTTTGGGATAAATTAGATACTCAATATAATTTACAGGCTTACCATAAGACTTAAATTTCTGACATACAGTTCTGAGATTTGAAAGTGGTTTCTCCATGGCTGAGATTCACATGCTATGAAATGTTAAGTACTTATGGGGATGCTGGGGAGGATCTCTTCATGAGGGACTGTACTGAGGGGACAAGGGGTAACGGGTTCAAACTTAAGCAGGGGAAGTTTAGATTGGATCTGAGGAAGAAACTCTTTACTGTAGGAGCGATGAGGCACTGGAATGGGTTGCCCAGGGTTCACAGGGAAGCTGTGAACGCTCCATCACTGGCAGTGTTTAAGGCTGGGTTGGACATAGCCTTGGGTGAAATGGCTTAGTGGGAGGTGTCCCTGCCCATGGCAGGGAGGTTGGAACTAGATAATGTTAATGTCCTTTCCAACCCTAACTATTCTATGATTCTATTTCAAGCATTATATATTTAATATTCATAAAGAGAACACTTCAGACGGTGGGAGGTGCCACACTGGCAGCTCTCAAGCATTAAATTCTCCAATTAAAAATAAAAGCCAGTACTGCTGCAAATAAGAGGTATCCAAAGATAGCTTTCTGACATATTTTAGTTACTGTGACCCATTTTATGGGAAGACAATAACACCATGTGAGTAGATCTTTAGTATTTCTGTCATGCTGATTAATGTAATTGGAGAAATATGGCTGAGCCTTCCCTGAGGAAGAAACAAGTACAACCTTAATGAGTTTCCTTAATACTGCAACTTGGTTAAATAAAATAAGAATATAATTAAGCTTATTCAAATGTAAGACTAAATCAGAATGCCATTAACTATTGTTCACTGCACTGAAGCGTGAAATATATGCTTTTATGTTTGCTGCAAAAACATGCACTTTTAACTTTAAAGGCAAGGGATGGAGTAATACAATAAAGAAATGAAAAGATAAATAATAGATAAAAATAGCTTCAGTCTGTGGCTTACGTGCATAATATATTTCATGAATGCCCGGGAGCAAGGAGAAAATAACAACCTCAACAAACTACTTTGAAATACCAACAGAAAAAACAGGGTAGAAATCCTAACGAAGTTATTTGGTCAACTAAGCTTCTGATACTGCCTGAATTTATATGTATAACACCTCAAACAGAAGAACATACAATTCAGTAAAGATAATCCCATCCTGCCATCTTAGCCTAATGCTCATCTACACCTACCTAGATTAGGTTTAGACTGGTTTAGCAGATGTGCTCAAGATCAGGCTGAAATTATCAGAACTAGATGATGATACCATTGTGGGTTTGTTATAAACAAAAGGGCACAAATCACATACATAGAGCTAAGAACTTATTATTAGTCCAATTGATGTTTTACAGACTAGTAACACTAGAAGTGTTATTTCAGTTTCACAAGCGTTCACTCATAAGGAGGAGCTGGGGAACAGGTGTCATCCCCTTCCCAGAGGATCCATCCCTAGAACTCCAGAGCTGAAGCTGGAGCAGATGAGGCAGCAGTCACTGGCCACAGGCAGGAATTAAATCACTGACACCCAGCTCAGGCCAAGGCAAGGCGCAGCCACTGCACTCCTAGGCCTGCACACAGCTGGGAGCCTTTTACAAGCAGTCATATCCTATTTTCTGGGTTACAGTGCCTCAGACCACTTGCATTCACCTTATCAGCACAGCTGAAATGTGAGCTGTTTACCTTTGCCTTAATATCTCTACTTAATTTCTCTAGTTGGCTAGCTCCATTCAACTACCTTAATGAATGTCAGCACAGAAACTGCCAAGAAGCTCGCTGGAGGACAAGCCTGATCTTTAAGCTACCGTGACATTATAAACATAGTTTATGATGGGATAGAAACCCATCATCCAAATGGAAAAAGAAAACATCAGATACTAAAAGATAAAAACAGTGATGAACCTCTAAAGTCATCTGTTGCAGGTAACCTGAAACAAGATACATTTTGCAAACAAGTCATGATAGATGGCAACAATAACAGTTATGGGCCACAAGAAACTATAAAATGGTAGTCTTAACCAGATAAGATTTAGCGTAAGTGTTCTGAAGCTTTTTGCTTGAAGTTTAATATGGCCTAACATCTAAAGATGAAGAGTCATGAAGTTCTAATAGAAGCTATTTTAAAAGAGGTCCTGAATAAATCGGCATTAATTTTATGCAAGCATGCAGTTTGAGAGACTATCATTCTGGTTTAGAAAATCCTGTTTTAAGTCTCTGGGAGTGAAAGGACAGCATGAGGTTATTTTTGAGTGAAGATATAGGGAACAGAAGAGGTAGCTGGAGTCATGCCACTATTTTGAAAAGCAGAGGCAAAAGAGATGGCTGAGCACAAGCATAGAAATATTTCGCATCTTGTAAAAAGCTGTAACAGTTATATGTCAGAGAAGAGGTACCTGTGGGGTGTACCTTAAATGTACCTTAAATTTCTTCTGCTACAGTGCTGCTCTTCTTTAGTGAAGCATCAACAAACCAATTCATATCAGTATATTTTACACTACAGTCAGCAGATCTTTTTCCATTGACTTGAATGAGCACTAAATTCAGAAGTTCAGGCTGAAGACTTAGATTATATGAGGCAATTATTCCACATATCTAATTGACATATCTAATTAGACACCTAGAAATTATTTCTCAATCAGGTGTGAATTTTCAGAAAAGAGATGCAACTGTTTTGACTTTATTTTCATGTATTACTCATAACATCAATTTCCAAGAACAAAGTATGTCTGCTTTTGATTTCTATAGACTGGTATGGCCTTTAAAAATCCAATTGCAGCATAAAGTACAGCGGTAAATAAGAAAACTAATAGGAACTTGGAAGAGAAGGAAAAAACTTGGCATTCAGTATATACACAAGTCCAGAAATATAACAGCATGTCCTGGTTTAAGCCTCTCAAACAGTTCTCTCACTCACTCCCCACTCTTTCTTCTTCAGTCCTGGGGGACACTGGGAGAAGAATTGAAAAAATGCAACTCCCACAGGTTGAGATAAGAACAGTTTAGTAACTAAGGTATAACACAAATCACTACTGATACCACCAATAATAACACAAGGCAAATACAAGGAAAGAGAATACAGTTACTCAGCCCCAATGAGCAGTGCACCCCCCCATCACCTGATACCAAGCTCGACCACGTCGTGCCCCTCCCTCCACCTTCAGGGTTGCTGCCCTTCATTTTACATCCTGGGTATGACGTGCTCTGGTATGGAATACCTCTTTGGTCAGTTTGGGTCAGGTGCCCTGTTTCTGCTTCCTCCCGGCTTCCCCCTGGCTTCCCCTCCTCCCTGGCAGAACATGAAACTCAGAAAGTCCTTGGCCAGCCTAAACATTCTAAGCCATAACTATAAACACTGGTGTTATCAGCGCTGTTCCCAAGCTGAAAATCAAAACCACAGTGCTGCACCAGCTACTATGAAAAAGAAAAAAATGCTGCTGCTGAACCCAGGACACAGCATAAAATTCTTGAAAAGGAGGAGAACAGAAATAGAACAGGCAATGAAAAGGTTGACAGCAGTTTAGGATTTTAAATGATCTCAATAGAAACATTAGCAGAAAAATCACTGTACTGAAATCATTGCCCAGAAGAAACTCCTCTATTTATATGGAGATGTGGCAGGAGATGTCTTGCAAAACCATTCTGTATTAAAAACACTAACATTAAAACAGTAGGAAGCCAATGTGTGGTGTTTAGCATCCTTTTTTTTTTTTTTTATTTCCCTCATCTGACTGATCAAAACCATAAGGTTCTCAAGAGGCCCCAAATTTTTCATGTACTTTACTGCTTTTGCTTATGAGGCAGTACCAACATCTCAAACTCCTCCAGAGCCCCAGGTTGGGATCCACAAGAAGGATTGTATTGACACTGGCTTGCTGCCAGGTGCCATTTTCTTACTCAGCAGGACAGGAGGAGAGAATATGATAAAAAAACTAATGGGCTGAGATAAAATTTAAGGGAAGAAAGCAAAGGCCACATGTGGTAGCAAAGAAAATACAAAATATTTATTCTTTACTTCCTAATACAAAATATTTACTCTTTACTTCCCATCAGCAGGTGATGTCTAGCCACCTCCAGGGAAGTAGGACCTCATTACAGCAGTTGTTTCAGAAGACAAACTCAGAATAACAGAATGGCTTGAATGAAACCCTCACAACCACCCCCCTGTTCCTTTCTCTTAGCTTTTATTGTTAAGCCTGACTTCATATGGTATGGAATATCCCTTTGGTCAGTTTGGGTCTGCTGTCCTGGCTACTAATGCCCACTTCAACGTAGTAGCCTGTAGGGAGAAGGTTGGAGAGGCAGCCTGGTGTGAGCGCTTCTCAACAACAACCTAAACATTAGTGTGTAATCAACAGGATTCTAGCTACAGATATAAAGCAAAGCACTATATGGTCTGTGGTGGGGAATGTTAACTCCATCCCAGTCAGATCCAATACACTGACATTTTAATTCTTTGATTCCTCCTTCCTATTGAAACCACTCTGAAACCCAAGAAAAAGATATCAGAGTATTAGAACAAGCTCAACATTTCTTTTGCAACTAACTCAGAGTTAATGGCACTTTGATATGTATGAAATGTTTTAAAAAAATCTAACCAAAGTGCTTTAAAATAAAAATGGCACACATGTTAGATGTGATTACATTATACAATGATAGCACAGCTTCTAATAAACTGAGTTTGTAAAACTGTCAGGAAGTAAATTACATTGCATTTATTGCTATTTACTGTTTTGTTTGATTTCAGGCTAGAAGTAATTTATTAATTTTAAATATCCTTCAGGGCAGTGGATTGCAATGCCAGTTGTTTTATATATGTCTATTATTTTTCTTAAGTGTTAAGTTAAAAACATTCAGTAATATGATTTGATTCTTCAATATAATTTGTAAGTATTTGGGGTAATTGTGAAGTGGAGCAGAAAAAGAATGGCACAAAGCTTTAATAATCCAGGTGAACTAAAGATCACAAAGAGATCTGCAGCTATCTTTTAACACATCCAACCTTCCTCTAGTCCCTATTTATCTTTATCTTTTGCCAGTTTTTCAGCTGTATTTAATTTTGAACCTATTTATGCTATCACCTCACACCTGCATCTCAAAGCATGGATTAAGTACCTGCCCATTTCACTCCCACAGCCACTCTGTTACCCTGAGAAGCTCATTTCCATAATACTCTCCTGCTTAGACTTATTCTCCTGCAACTCCTGCCACACCCCATCTCACAGTGACTTCACAGTGACTCACATAAATGACTCAGTGAGCTCACAGTGACTTACAGGAAAGATGGAAGGAAATTCTACTCAGCAGAGCCCTAAGGAGAGTGCTGCATTTTCAGCCATCTCCTGTGGATGCTGCAGAAAAAAATGCATCAGACTCCCAGCATTTCATAGGGAATTATCTCTTCTGATATAACTGCTACCTTAAACCTGTAGAAAAATCAGTGCATTATAGCATATTTACCCTCAACCCCTTCCCCTATTTTCTGCAGCAGCAGAAACCTACATGTACTTGTCACTCCCGCAATAATTTTCCTGTACTTTCATTAAATTACTTGCTTTCCTGAGCTGATTTCTTTTTGTCTCATAAACAGCTGATTTCCTTTCTGCTCTTTCTCTTAAGGAAGGGAAATGAAGAAAAAACACATACAGAAATAATACAGATTTTTTTTTTTTTTTCCCTGGGATTTCACTCTTGGTACAAATTAATTACATCAGCCCAAGTATCTTCTTTTTTTCTGAGTCCTAGCTCTGTTGTTGCTACACATGCATATATATGCTTTTAAGACCCAAGGGAATGTTCTTCTTAATCTCTTATTTCAGTCTGAAACTCATTCTCAGTGTCTGAAACTTTGCTTTGGAATTGCTTTCCTCTGGCTATGACACTTGTCACCACAACCTTCACTAAATTCACAACTTTCACTAAATCAACCGATAGTTAATCCTGTTTCCTATCAATACCAGTGAGCTTAACAAAGGAAAAGGAAACTTCATTCCTGCAAGAGAAATGAATAATTGAGAAGCTCAAGAGTTTGTGTTTCTGTTGTTTGCTTTGCAGCAGGTTTGTTGCATAACTTTGTGCTGTCATTTGATGAGACATTTTGCATGTTTGAGTTTCTCTGTTAAAAAAAAAAAAATCTTGATATTCACAGAGGTTTTTAGATGACCATTTGCTTCTCTGTTTTCTAACATGCAGTAATATAGGACAGTTCAATTTGATGGCTACCTGTCATAAACACATATAGAATAATGCTCTTTGTAATAACTTTAATATCTCAACTATTAGAAGACTGGACATATTAAAATGTATTAAGCTGCAAATAATATAACTATGAAAGCTATTTTTCACATTAAATACTTCATAAAACGTACAGAAATCCAGAAACTTTTAAAAGACTCCTAAAATGTTTTCTGTTTAATCTTTACTTAAAGACGCAAAATATTAGTAAGACACCAAGTTAACAGAAACATCAGGAACAAGGTGAAAGACTACAAGAAACTGGAAAAAAATCTTAGCAAAAAGTACTCTTAGATATTACAAAAAAGAAATAAGGACATACTTGGCAAGAATTAAAATAACTCTTTGCAAAAGAAATCATAACACTGCAACTTTTGTCATTTATTCTCCTAAGAAAATAAGGAGAAAAGAACTGGATTTGCTTTTTTGGAGAGTGGAATGTTGTGAGAATAAGCCAGGTAGTGATGATAGTCTTCCTCTAAGCTGTCTGAAGATAGTTCAACAACTTTGACTCAAATTTTAGTAAAGAGGATAACACAGCAAACAAAAGTAGGCCACTGAGCCCATATAAAAAAAAAAGAATATTATATGTAATGAGAATAGAATTTAAGGGGTCTTAATATATTTCATTTGAGGGTCCTGACAATCTCATTCCTATCATATTGTAAGAATTAGCAAACACAACCACAGGTTTAGGAAGCAATGATCTTTATGTGTTTGCTGAACCAGGGATAGTGTTGTGTGGTAGTAGAATAGTATATATGCCACCTACATTTAAGAAGCATTAAACAATTCAGTCTACCTTCAGTAGTAAAATAGGCTAGATGTATCTTTAAGTCCACTGTTTTTAATGAAAGGTGCTGAGGGATAGCATTTGCTGTTTGGCCAGGGCTATGTATTGTACAGTTGTGTATGGCAAGAACACAAGAGCCCACTCTTGGAAGATGGGTTTCATGACAGCAGCTGGTATGACAAAAATGTCAGGATAAGAGTCTGTGTGTAAATAAAAATGCAACACTGTATGAGAAGAGGTTTTCCCCCAACTCTTAGAATTAAAAAGGAAGTTGACCAACAGCCATATTCAGTATTAACCAGGAAATTACAAAAAATACAAAGGATTCAATCTGAAAACAAGTATAAGAGAAACAAAGAAATTTGCAAAAGGTGGGGGGAAATGCCTTGGAGCAGGATGAGGAGCAGTGATCCTGGTTAGGCATTGCTGGGCATCACCTTGTGGAATCCACACCCCTGCCTGGGCCAGATCCAGGACCTCTCAGGACACAGAAGCAGCTTGCACCTTGCCAGTGACCCACAGCATAGGAATAGTGTTTGTGGGTCCCCATGGGGCTCCTGCCCACAGCAGGTGCCTTAGTGAGGTGGCAGCACTGGCAGGGGTGCATGCTTAGCTGTAGCTCCTGATCTCCACAGACCAATTTGCGTGTAGTGGATGTTCACCCACACACTAGGTGGGTTGCACGAGTCTCTGTGTGTGCATGTGATTGTAGCTTTTGGGAAAGAGTTATAGAAGGGTTGTTATAAAGCTGAAGGTGTCTGACATTTTATGTGTCAATTATTGTGGTGTATCCTTTGCGTTGCTGTTATTTGTTCTAAATATATAATTCACTGATTGAAAGATCATTACATGCTGTGAATAGGACAACAAATTATCTCTATACCGATTGGACTGAGCTATAAGGACTGAGCATTTTTTCTGTGAGAAGCAAATTCCAGGAAAAAATTTGCATATATTATTTGTCTTTTCTTCCCCGCTTTCCATTTCCCCTCTTTGCTGTCTTTCAGGAACAAAAGTAAGTATAAAGGGCAAGGAGAGCAACTGCAGAAAGGAGCTGACATGTAAAGGCATGACTGTGTCTAGGAGAGGTTGAAGGAAACCAATGGCAAGAACATATACTCAGTGATAGTAAGTCAAAGTTCTTTGTGGCTTGACCACTTACTTAAGTTGTAGGCTCCAGCTTTAGAAAAGGTTTGAATTGAAGGTTGAAGGCATAAATGAAAACTGTCATATAGATTAGTGAATGTGGATCACAACTGACCAATTTAATTCATCTTTGAAGGACACTAGTGACCTTTTTTTAGATAAAAGGAGGCAGCAGATCTTATCTGTCTGGATTTCAGATAAACGCTATCGTGTACGCAGGGAAACCTACGTGAAGCTGGAGAAAATTCTGAAAGGGAAATGGAGTATAGGGAAAGAATTAACTAAAGAATATGCACGGATACATCATACTGAAAGAGAGTTACTGATGTGGACAGATAAATAAAGTTTTGAAAATTTGAAAATTTTGTTATGGAGAAATATAATCTATGAGTAAAAATGAGAATTCATTTTTAGTCTGCTTAAAAGTTTTAACAGTGTAGCTGAAATGCAACAAATACTGTTGTTAGTCCAGTTGTAATAATACTGACACTTATTGTCCAAATTACGTTATCTATACAAGCCAGATCTTATTAGTAATACTGAAGGCAGAAGCTGCTATAAATGCTAATCTTCCCACTATATGACTCTTTCCACTGGTGTTGCGTTCACCTGTCCGATGTTCCTCTATGTCCTAAAGATATTTAGCTGAGGGAGGAGGCATGTAGCAAGTTTTCAGTATCCTGACATCTCTTCAGGGAGGACTATGATAGTCAGGATGGCATTTCCTCCAGCTCACACTTGGGCTTTTCCTGGATGTATTTTTCTAAGGTTCTTTGCTCATCACAGCCCACTTCCCTCTCCCACTGCAGCCTGCAATGGCTCCCATAACCCCTTCCCCAAGGGCCACTGTTTATCCAGCAGGGACTGGGGATGGTAGGGAGAGCTATGTGTCACACCCTCCCCAGAGGGACCATATCCCAAAGCTGAAGCTGGAGTAGAGGAGACAGCAGTTTCTGCACCTCAGGGCAGGGGTTGAATCAGCGAAGTCCAGATCAGGCCACAGAGACACTGAATACTGGCACTGCTGTGTTAAAGACATATTTTTTTTATTGGTAATGGCAAACCCGTAATTCCTAGCCATGTAACTCCTTGAGAAATAATCATAACATAATTATATTCAGCTTTCTTTTTAATTTTCTTGGCAGAAAGTTTAGATACGTATTGATAAAATTTCCTGATAGATTACATTAGGAGGAAGAATCTGTTATAGCTGAGAACTGAAGCAATAGAATAGAAACAAACACTGAAGACTACAGTGTGTTTCATTTAGGAACTAATGAAAAGAGTTTTTTTCAGGAAGTTGTGATCTCATTAGATGGAAACTGCTGAGAAACAGAAAAGTCTGCTTGTATTAGTCATTGAAAGTCTACAAGATGCCAGTGTGACAGAATAAAAGTGAAAAAATGATCCTGCAATTTGTCAGACTAGATTTTTTTTACTGAAATGAGGAATCATTAATTTCACTGTCTGTACCATGAATCTCTTCCACAATTCCATACAGAGTTTTTGACCTGCCAAGTAGTTTGGGGAGATTACTGCAAATTGGAACACGGGTAAGAACACCTCACAGCTGCAGCAGGAGCTTGTGCATCTCTGTCATGGTTTAAGCCCTAAATCAGTCTGCCCACCCACCCACTCCTTCCATCTTCTCCCCCCACCACTTCGGAGGGGTTGGGAAGTAGGGAGAACGGAAAGAATGGAACTCCCATGGGCTGAGATAAGAACAGTCCAGTAATTAAGGTATAACACAAATCACTGCTGCTACAACCACTAACAGTGAACAGGGAAAATACAATGGAAGAGGACGCAGCTGCACACCACTCAACGACTGAGCCGTGAACAAAATTCTTCTAGGTTCCTGCCCCAAGTTTTTTACATCCTGGGCATGACATGCTGTGGTATGGAATACTGCTTTGGCCAATGTGGGTCAAGTGCCCTGTTTCTGCTTCCTCCCAGCTTCCCCTCCTCCCTGGCAGAGCATGAGACTCAGAAAGTCCTTTGTCAGACCAAAGCATTCTAAGCTGTAACTATAAACACTGGTGTTATCAGCCCTGTTGCCAGGCCAAAAGTCAAAAACACAGCACTGCGCCAGCTACTATGAAGGAGAAAAATGTCTGCTGCTGCTGAACCCAGGACAATCTCTAAACAACTCAAATGATAGGAGGAACTCACGGTTTGCTCCCACTTGGGCAGATAGCTGGGGCCAGAAAAGGATCCTGCTCACCAAGCAGGGGATGGATTCCTGTGTTGTCTGCCCTGAGGCTGCAAAGTTCAACTGCGCCGGTGATAAGGTGCCCAGAGATAGCAGCACAAACAGTGCAGTGCCTGCCAGCCACTGAGTTAACTGGGTCTGGGCTTCACCAGATCCCCCAGGCACCAGCCAGAAAGTTGCAGAACAGCTCATGACTCATGTGCAGACATGGAAACGAGTCTCATCTCAGGGAGAGTTCCAAGAAAGCCTAACTACCAAAAGACAAAGATGTCCTGCAGGTGTGAGGTGTTTGTCTGTCTTGCTATATTCACTGGCTGTAAGGATGTTATCAAGGATTGTTAAGTACCTCAGAGGACTACAACCGAATTTCAAAGGAAAGAATTTCTACTCCATGACAGAGACACCACTGAATCCACGAGTCAGTAAGCCTATTTCTCTGGGGATTTTTTTCCTTCTTTCTTTCCTTTCTCCTTTTCTTCCTTTATTTCAGACTTTATAAGAATAAGAACTTGCCAAAACTTTTCTTCCTCCAGAGCAGTTTTAGAGAAGTTTACAATAAAATCATTGTTTTGTTTTTCAACTCGTGAGAGCCTGTGGTTTCTCCTGCAGTGCGCAGTGAAAAATCACCTCCTCCCGGCTTGCAGAGTGGATGGGACAGAGCTTGATCTTAGGATCAGAGTCTGAGCTCAACACATTGGCTTGATGAAATTGCTGTAAAACCACCTATGAATCTGCATGGTAACAGTATTGGGTACCCAGATGTGCTGGTAGCTAGCACCCTGTAGGACATGTTGCCTAAAAGGAGAAGCCTCTTTCATCTGCAGGCAGATGGGCTAACTGCAGGGGAGAAGCACTCATGACAAATACTAGCCTTGAGGCCTCTCACTTCCCACCTGAAAGAAGTGAACACCTGTGAGAGTATGTTTTGTTTGTTTGCTTGTTTGTTTGTGTTTTTTTTTGTTTTGTTTTGTTTTGTTTTTTTTTGTTTGTTTTTTTTTCTCTAGTCTGTGCACAATTAAATGCTGCCTGTTTAGAGGTAGGAGCTGTTCTCAGCTGCTTCCCACAGCTGAGATCACTACCTATTCCCTTCCAGCTATAGATACTGTTGCAGCAAGGCATGTATTAACATCAAATTCTGCCTGAGCGTAGAAAAGCTGATTATACTGGTGGTCAGCACTCTCAATCTGGAAGATTAACAGAGCCTTCTGAAATAAGACCCCATGGAAATGTTCCTCTTTTCCTTATCTGGTAGGGAACAACAAACAGCACTGCCTTTCATTGGGACTTGTGTCAGACTGTGAATTGCCTGATGTTGGGTTAATTAACAGCTGCTTAAACAGATGGCTAAAGAACAGTTCTTTGAACAGCCCTCAATCATAGTTTTCTTAATTATTCACTATTGCGGCTACAGTGTTTATCAACACAGTCCTCTGCACTGCTCAGAGGAGGCTACAACACAGTTCCTCTGACCTGCAAGGATTTCATGTTAGGGAGCATTTCAGATGAAGATAGAGGCACAAAGCTCTTGGGCTTAGGCCTCAGGCAAATACACAGTCTAGGAACAGCTCACTTTAAAGGAAGAACAAAAGTCTGAGATAACATTACTATTTGCAAATGCATAAGGACACTAAAGAGCTAATTCATGCTGGCAAATGAATAGGTAGATATAAAATTACTGAGAGGAAATTTACCCAGGAAGTTAAAAGGCAGCTCCTAATCATCAGCAAGTGAGGTCTGAGGAACTACAGGAAGAAACTAGCTTATTTAAAGTTATGTTTATACATCAAATAATTTACTATGACAGGACAAAACAGGATTTAGTATTTTAAGAAATTTGCTCAAATCATATGTTCAATATCTGTGGGATTTTTAGGTATGATCTTCACAGTGCCAAAAGCTGCAGTATGTCTTCTTATGACATCTAAGGGTCATTTTCTGTTATTGGAGAAGTTCCCAATTATCTGCTTGGGGTTTAAGTATTTGTACCCTGCAACAAGCCTTTAAACCATGAAGGTAATGTAAAGTCTTATATACATGAAGACATCTATGGGATAGAGAGCACCTGAGTAGGAAACTTTACTGAAATGGTAAGGTAAGATATGGGAGATAAAATCCTTTGGAGGTTTAATCCAAAATCCTTTTGCGATTCTCTGAGTTATGAGCAGGTAAAAAAATTCAATTCCCATTGCAAAAGTGATCCAAGGGCTGTCATGCTTCTGAGAGCAAAACCACCCTCAGTTCAAAAACTTGACATGGGCAAAATCTTAGCTGATACTATTTGAGTGGATTAGAGGGGATTAGAGAAGAGAGAGAGGTAGAATACAAATAAGAAGATAAGAATTTTTTCTTTCAATCACTTCTGAGCATGGTAAATTGATAGCACTAAGATTCTCACAATGCCAAATGAAACACTGTCCTTTTTCACATTTCACAATCCAAATGCGCAGACTGTGTAGCACTTGCATGCTATTCTTAGATTGCACCCAGGGCTCAAAAGAAGAAATAGAAAGTGAAAATAAATGCTGGTATTTAAAGATTTTGACATGACTGCTTGTACTCTTCTGGTATTGTTTTAGAAAGAGTTGTGCTCAATGGCTCAATGTCCAGCTGGAGACCAATAACGAGTTGTGTCCCTCAGGCATCGGTGTTGGGACCGGTCTTGTTCAACATCTTTGTCGATGACATGGACAGTGGGACTGAGTGCGCCCTCAGCAAGTTTGCTGATGACACCGAGCTCTGTGGTTCAGTTGATATGTTGGAGGGAAGAGTGCCACCCAGAGGGACCTTGACACGCTTGTGAAGTGGACTGATGCCAATCTGATGTTTAACCATAACAAGTGCAAAGGTCGTACACCTGGGTCAGGTTAATCCCAGGGACAGCTACATGTTGGGCAGAGATGAGATTCAGAGAAGCCCTGCTCAGGACTTGGGGGTGTTGGTCGATGAGAAAATGAACATGAGGTGGCAGTGTGCTTTTGCAGCCCAGAAAACCAACTGAATCCTAGGCTACATCAAAAGGAGTGTGACCAGCAGGTCGAGGGAGGTGATCCTGCCTATTCTGCTCTTGTGAGACCTCACTTAGAATATTGTGCGCAGCCTTCCGGTATCTGAAGGGGGCCTATAGGGATGTAGGAGAGGGACACTTCATTAGGGACTATGGTGAGAGGACAAGGGGTAACAGGTTCAAACTTAAACAGTGGAAGTTTAGATTGGATATGTGGAAGAAATTATTTACTGTAAGGGTGGTGAGGCACTGGAATTGGTTGTCCAGGGAAGTTGTTAGTGCTCCATCACTGGCAGTGTTCAAGGCTGGGTTAGACAGAGCCTTGGGTGGCATGGTTTGGTGGGAGGAGACCTTGCCCATGGCAGGGGGCTTGGAACTAGATGATCTTAAGTTTCTTTCCAACCCTAACTATTCTATGATTCTATGATTTTTTGATTTCTGTGTATGATTTGATAAATCTTAATATTGTGCTGGATGTAGACACTTCTCTGTCTTAAAATCCCATATTATAACCATTAAGAAATGTTGCACTTCCATTCAACATGTTAACATGAAAAATTAAGTTCATAGATCTGCTGATACTGATTTCTAGTTTCTTTGTGCATATGTCAAGACTACTTGATGTCTTTAAATAGTTCTTCTCTGTGTGTATGTGAATTGTGCATGTGTTTAGTAAATAAAACATGCCTTTCAAACATAGACAGAATTTTTTGTTTGTTTGTTTGTTTGTTTTCCCCCATCCAAATATTTATTTCCA
This sequence comes from Forpus xanthops, assembly GCA_032466535.1. NCBI lineage: Eukaryota > Metazoa > Chordata > Aves > Psittaciformes > Psittacidae > Forpus > Forpus xanthops. Next base: position 21,693 of record JASSUY010041312.1, read on the forward strand.
TTCAAGTTAGGGTATTATTTCCTTGCTTTAAAACGGGCAGAGGCCTAGGATTTGCAATAAATGGAAAAAAAATAATAATCTGTGGAGGGATGTATAGCAGGTAGATAATATATATGAGGTTTGATTATTGGTTAGA
>JASSUY010041313.1:0-10273 GCA_032466535.1 Forpus xanthops
TGTTATCAGCACTGCTCCCAAGCTAAAAATCCAAAACACAGTGCTACACCAGCTACTCCTTAAAGAAAAATGACTGCAGCTGCTGCTGAACCCATGACAGACAGTGCCAAACGCTTTGCACAAGTCCAGGTAGATGACATCAACTGCTCTACCCCTGTCCAGAAACAGCAGCATTTTATTATATTGCATTTGTATTTTGGTAACTTTACACTTACTGACTGCATATTCTGAAATGTACATCTGCTTTAACTATGCTTAGTCTGTATTTTAATTGAAGCATTATGCAAATGGCACAGAAATAAACAAAATCATATATATTTGTACCATCTGAGACACAGAACACAAAATAGGAATTTAATTATCTTGCAGATGGTGGTATAAACAAGTTGTACAAACCACAAAAGTTGAGCATCAATTGAAGTGGGCTTATGCAATTCCCTTCATCTAACAAGATCTTGAATAATTAGTATTATTGCCCATGGTAAGTGCTTGCAGGTCATGTTTTCTCATAGGCACAAATCCTGACTGTGCATCTGCTCCACACCAGTACTCCTGAGCTCTAAAATAGAGCACTTGACTTCCATGCCAGAAAAGACTCAGGCCCTCTTCCTGTACATGATCATCAACATGTTTAATTTAAATATCTGAAGGAATTACCTGGCAGCAAATGGAGTTACTAATTATTGAATTATTTTCAGAATCTGGGCCTTAGGCACATTTTTAAGCACATACTTAAAAGTTCTAATAAAGTGAATAGGACAACTCACAAGTCTAACAGATCTATGTACACTTGATGCCAAATGGCCCAGATACTGGTCACAGAAGTTGTTATGTCACTAAAATGAATCACTTTCTAGCCTTTGTATAACAACAAATGAGAGTGACCAGATTGATACTTTTTGGGGGGAGAAGGGAAGGTTTTCTTCCTAAGAATGCTATGTACAAAAATATTTCTAACATTTCCTTCTGCTCTTGAAGAGAATAAATCCTTCAGACAAATCAACTGTAACAAAACCTGAACTCATAATTGTCAGTTTACAAAGCGACATGTGTGATATCTGCTCAAGCTGTTCCTATTCATCAGGCAGCATTTCAGAGAACAGTCAAAACAGTCACTTCTAGTGGGATCACTGGGACTTTCATATCACTCACACCTGCCCATGTGCATCCAAGACGGCCTTGAACATTTGTTTCACTATGGATCTTTGGAAGAAAAGCAATGAAAAAGGTATTTTATGTTGGCTAAAGGAGCAGGACAATCGCATTAAGACCCTGAAGATCTGCGAGTGCTGCCTGTGGAAGCAGCTGGGGTTCAGAAATGAGTGGTGGAATTTTGATTTTAACATTTTCCTCCTTCCAGGCTGGGGCTTCCACGAAGTGTTGAACCATGACCACTGCCTTTGGTTAATATGACAGGCAAGGCAGTACTCTGCTTATTGTGCATGGAAATTACAATCAACTGACCAGTTCACCCCCAAGAGGAAAGAGGAAAGTCACACGTATAAGGGAAGGAAGGGTATGTTTTTTCTGTAAAAAGGAAGACAGGGTTTTCTTTCTCTGTTTCCAGCTGTAATTCAAAAAAAAAAAAATGCTGGAAAAACATAATTCGAAAATATATCTACTTTCCCTTAAAGACAGGTGGAATTATTCTTCTAAAGACATCGTATTTGCAGTTCTAGTACTTATACCTTATCTAAGCATGGATCTAGCTTCAAGGTTTTCAAGTCTTCACTTGAGTACTCAAGGTACCCACTTCAAACTTGAGTCTTAGTTTCCCATTTGGGAAAAGAGGTTAACTTTAAGCTAATCAGAAAGATAACAAAGAATATATTTCCGTAGACAGCACATACAAAGAATAAAAATAGAAAAGTGCAAACTACTGTAATCTTCACACTTGGAATTCTGCATAATGACAGATTTGAGAAGGAAGCATGAAAAGAAAAAATCCTTACTGTGGAAAGATACGTGGGTCTGAAGCTTTTTCAGTAGGGGCAGAGGTTGCTTATTTGCTTCACAAGGAATAGAAGCTAGCTTTTGAAATTTGAAATAAAATAATATAAATAGGTGGGAGTTCTTTCAAATTCCAAAAAAAAAAGGATTTAGATAAAGTAATCCTGTGAAATGCTGGAATTCAACAGCTGCATTCCAGTTCATAATGTGTTATGAAGCAGCTACTCTTTTGCAAAATACAGAGCTGCCTCTGGAAGAAAGCTATGATTTTACAGTATATGCCTATGAAATATATCCTCCCTGGCCTGATGGCTTTTTTTATTTTTTCCTGGTTTATGGAGCAGCTGAAAAACTCGCAGTGTATAAAAAGAGAAATTAAAAACAAATGATACTTCAATAAAGACATTTTAAATTCTGCATAAGGAGTCATCCTACCCATCAAACAATGAAGGAATTTCATCTGTACTTATACCAAAACTAGTCTTTGACCATATCCCTGTCAGGTACAGCATCAATTTAAAAAAGGAAGGAAACTTCTGGCTGACAACACAGCAATTTCCACAATTGCATTTCTTGATGTTTCTGTAGTAATTAATATATTTTAAAACATATGAGCCGGTATTGTCAAGAATTGAAGCACTGTAAGGCTCTCTAAAACAAATGAAATGGGAAGGCCATCATCCAGGAAGCAGGCATGCAAGAAGGCCAACTTCTAAAATGAATAAACATATTGCACTACCTGAGAGAACGTACTAATTGTTAAACTGTAAAATACACCTAATGGATTTCAAAACTGAGAGTGAGTACTATATAATTAAAAGTTAATGGCAAATCAAATCTTACATCTAATGACCTCAAAGCTCTTTGCAGAAGTAGGCAACAACCTTATCATACACATAGGAAAATAAACCAACTGAATGCTAAATGTCACCAAGATAGCAGTATCAGATCAGAGAATGATGGTCTCCTTTGACCTACAGTCTGTCCATCTGTCTGTCTATTACAACCACATCTGCAGTGTCCATTAGAAGGCTGTTACTGCATAAATTTTGTGTTCTGACTGAACTAAAGTTAAGGCACATGAGGAGTCAAGAGTCAACTGCTAAAGGAGAGGATACTGTAACTAGACACAAATGATACAAACAGCAATTATCTACATCTTCTCATAAGGTCCCACTACCTTGTGCTGGCCTGCTACAGTCCTATAGATTATAAACTCATGGAAACAGTGTCTGTTTCTGTCTATAAAGCACCAACGCTGAGCATCTGATTCATAAATATACAACCAATCAGAAAACTTCCACATTACACTTCTGCTCACGAGGGCAATGATTCTCACGCACAGACACATTCCTTTACCCCAGCTCAGCAGGCCCATCTCCATTCCAGCTGCAGCCAAGCTCTGGGATAAGGCTTAGATTGAACAGCTGTACATTATGGTCTGGCTTGCTAAGGTAAACCAGCCCCAGATGCTGATTTCCTCACAACAGCATATTGCGATATGCTGCATGAGGTCCTGAGCTGTCCGCAAGATCGGCACAGAAGGGCAAAGCCAAGGCACAGCCCTACCTGAAAATCACAGCTCCCTCTTGAAAGACAGTAGAGCTCAAATTACTTTAAAGAGAGGATGAGCCTAAGACCCTGGAGTGAACACAGCTACTTAGTTCAAAATGGTCTCCTGGAAAGTTGAGTAGCTTCCTGGAAATCTAGGTGGGCATTTAGATACCAAGTCCTTTGTTACTGGTATTTAATGACTGTAATAGCAACTACTTAAAGTGAATGATTCTGTCTTGGACTGGAGGATTTGAAGGTGCCACTTACAGTAATTTTGCCAAGCTGCAACACTGCTCCTTTCCGCTCACCCCATGATGCTGTGAGAGAGGTGGGAAGACCTGGGGTAAGAGGTGAAGTTATTGTAAGAGAAGAGGCCAGAACAGTAAAAGCACCTTCACATTTCCCCCATTCCATGGCAAAATGACCTGCACATTTGTCCATTTTCGCTCTTTGTGAGCCTACCACAGTGTCAGAGCAGCAACAGACATCATCCTTTCCCACAATAGAGATATGAATGAGAGTTTTGAATTGTGTTGCTGTTTGCTAAAATAGCTTGTTTGCATGCAGTTCAGCACTCCCAGTGAATGCAATTTATACTGGCCTCATTAGTTTGCCTAATATTACCACCTTGTTTTGAAAGATGTATTTCTCTGTGCTAGCAATCAATAAGCCCTGAGCCGGACATGCCTCTCTGGAAGCTCTTTATTTTGTTACTGGCTTCTCATTCTATGTTTACACATTAAAAATGCTAAATTTGCTTGCACCATCTTAACTGTTACTCTCCACTACAAGTGGGTTTTTTACAAAATATGATAGAATATAACTAACATGAGGTCATTTTCTTTGTATGCCTAGGCAAGCTTAGCTTTCATATGGATAACAAAAATGCCCCTTTGCACAGTGCTTGAAATCAAATGCCTTTTAAGAGACTTTGTATGAAATACCATCTCCAGGGCAACATTGTGCAGTTCAATAACAGTGCTGCTCAGTGGAAGAAACAATAAGTAAAGAATAGCAGAGAATAGTCTTTTGCCACGGACAACTAAAAATCAGATTTTACTGTGGTAAAATCATACCTGTTATCATGCAAAGTCAAGTCTTGCTAAATGTGATGTATCAGCTATGACAAGCTGGTCAGCAAGTTTTATAAATCCCAATCTTATGCTTGCATGAACCTTAATTTCCCTGATTATTTCATCTCTTCCTCTTAAAATGAACTAGTCAGTCTGTGTCATAGCATTTACTGTTTACACAGAAAAATAAAATCATGAGAAGCAGACTGCATGGCAGTCTATGAGTGGAGACAGACAAACTTTGCAACCTCTTACACTAAGGCTGCCTCCAACATCTCCAGAAACACATGTAAAACCACATAATAATCTACCGTGAACAAAGTTGTGTTACTTTCTATAGCCACCTTAAAATACACAGCTATACAGGCCTCTAGCTGGAGTCCATCATACATTTTAGAGCAAAAGCAGAAGTAACTCACATTCTCCTTCACCTATTTCTAACCCCTTACTTCTCCTTCCACCCTCTTCAGGTAAACACTTCCTTCACGTGTTCCTTCTATCCATCCAAAACAAGGGAAAAAAACCTCATGATTCCTGCTGCTGGGCTGTGACATGCAATTGCAGCATCAACCACCCCTGAATACAGAATTATAGAAAATAAATAAACTTTTTTTTACATTTCAGCACAGTTTGAGTAAACATGGAAAACAAAGCAGAGAAATGGAGCAGAGATCCCCGGATGAGCAAGTGAAGTCCAGTATTTTAAGAAATTGAAGTTAATACAACAAGAATGATCACTTTTTGCCTTTAGAGCTGGTCAGATCTGGCTCCCAGAAAACTGGTCCATAATTTCTCAGCTAAGTTTATTACAAAAATGGTTCCTTAATGTCCAGTTGAACCTTTCTGTTCCTTATCTTAGACTGCTCTCTATTACAGTGACTGATCAAATCATGATTAAATATATGAAGAAAATACTATAGTGAGCAAACCTGACCTGCAAGTTTCAGTAATTATCTGAAATCTCATGTATTGTCTATGAAACATAATTTAAATAATTTTAATTTTCTTAATCAGCATTAATTCTTAGTAAGACCTTTACCCAACTTTCTCCAGCTCTTCACACTCCTCTTTTTCTCTCAATTCATACTCACATACTTGGCCTTTATTATTTCTCCCAATTCATAGTCACATACTTGGCATTTATGATTGCTGCCAGTGCTGCAGGCAGCAGTGACAGAAGAGAACAGACTCTTGTATTACTTTAAAGAGTGGGGAGAAGGGGGAAGCATCCTTTTTTATGGCAATCTCTTTGAACACACTTGGGGAAGAAGATTTCAGATACTTCGGAGTGCGGCTGCCTGGCAGGGAGCTGGATGCCAGAAGCTCCTGGGAAGAGACTGCTGTGAGCAGCAGGAATAAGCCAGTCCAGGAAAAAGCAATGGAAAACAGCTTCACAGGAACCAAATGGGACCAGGCAGGATTTGTTGTCCCTCAAGGTCCTGAGGTTAACTCACAAGGGGCACCATACATCCCTGCCTGAAGGACAAAGTGGGCTGACCTGCTTAAAGGTCATTTTTATTCATTACTGTGCTATGATATATTTTAATTTCTATAAGTAGCTGCTTTGAGGTTGCGTTTTGTTTCCCTGTTTAAAAATTAAAATTGTCTTAGTTTCTATCCTAGGAAGACCCGACTCTTCTGAGAATAAAAACCTTTTAGAGATGTTTAGGAAGCTTGTAATAGGAGAAAAATCAACGTCATGAAGCTGTGGTCAATACTGAATCCTCTTGAAAGCATTCACACCACAAGAAGATGCAAGTTCTCATTTTCAGAGTGTTGGATCATTATTCTGGGAAAAGTTTCTGTTAGAGTATTACAAAAAAGGAACTCACAAGGCAATGAAAGCCACTTACAATTTCTGAAAATTATATCTGTTCAGTAACTCCAGTGAAACCAAGAGGCATTAAAAAGCTTAATTCAAGTAGAAGTGAATCTTTCCTTGTTTATGACAAAATGGTATTTGTTGTTGCTGTTTGGTTGCTTTTTGCTTTTTTTTTCTAGTAGCTCAGGTATCTGCTGTGAGTTTTGTTGGGGTTTGTCTATTTATTGCACTGTTCAGCTGCAGAGCTGTAGAAGCTAGATTTACTCTGAGATTACTTGGCTTAAAATTCAGTGGCTCCTGGGGAGCCACTGGCCAAGGAGAATGGGAAGCAACAATGCAGCAGCAGAAAGAACACATTTTTGCAAACACTTGCCTTAGAACATGTTTGGGGAAGCACTTGTAATGTTTGCAGAAGCAGGGGGACCATGTTTGGTTAAGCACTTGCCTGATTTGGAAAAACAGTTGCTTAAGCAAAGGCACATGAACAATAATGCGACTGGTTGAAAAGAATCAGTAAAGCCATTGGCTGATGATGGCTAGGCAGCGTACTATAAAAGTCTGTAAGCTCCGTCAATAAACATCTCTGGTTGCATCACATCTGGAGTCCGTGCCTCACACGCCACAGAGAGCCTTCTTGTTGGCTTGCATTTTGCTTGAGTTTTGCTCTTGGCTTTATGCCTGAAGCCCTTACGCTGCCAGTAGTACTTGCTACGTTATACTTGCCACCCCTTTTGCCATTCTCGTGCACACAGTGAAATGATAAAACTCGAAATTTTAGCTGAAGAATAAAAGCAGCTCCTAAACCATAACAGTCTACCTCTTCCTGTCTAAATGTAGTCCACATGGTTCACTGAGAGAAGCAAAAGGGATTTTCCCTTGAGTAAGCCAGTTTCAGCCTTTCATGCTGTTCAATTAGGTACCTGCTCTGACAGAGAAATGTGCAGATGTAGATGTGTGCCTCAACATATGGAAACCAAATGCAATAGGAACGAGATGCCATTTCAGACTAAGTAAAATAGGACAGACTTCCTCTTCAGGATTTCGTTTATCCACTGTTTTCCACCATCACCAATGAGACTAACCATTAGGGCACAGCTACTCGAGTACCTGAGCATTTGCAAACTCAGATCTGATGATGAAATCCCAGTTTCATAGAAAAATGATTGGATAATAGTTTATAACTGTGGCAAATAGGCTATTTTGAGTTTTACAACAGAGTTGTTACAAGTACAGGTAACACTTGAATGATTTTTGGTTTAATTCTCACTTCACACCCAAATAGTTCCAGTGATTCAAATTTTATTGGTTGTTAGGGGGCTTTTAACCAGCTCATCCCATTAAATATCTTATTGTCTTTACTTTACGTTGACACACTGCTAATTATTTTAGTTGCTATTCCCTTACTATTTGATACTTTTATCCATCCTCACTTTCTCCCGAAAATACCCTTCTTGTGTGCAAAATCTTGATGAAGCTCCAAACATACTGAAAACACTCTGCAGGAGTGCTTTTTAGCAATATTTGAATTTTTATGCATAATATTGAGCCTAGCTTTTTCCAGGAATGTAATCAGCTTTATAGAGTTACATTTGGAAAAGGAAGCTGCTTTTTTTTGTTATAAGAAATATGTTTCTTTGATTTCTTATATTAAAATTGCAAACTGCTTGATACTTCTAGCATTTTCACAGCCTATGGCTTCTGGCTTGCAGTCCTCATGCACACAGCAGCAATAAGTGATGTTGCATAAAACAGGGGGAATAGATAAATAGATGTGAATTGCTTTAGTCAGTAGATGATTTCATCATATGCTTCCCTTTTTTGGTCCATGGTTTTAGCAATAGTAAACACATTTCATTAAACGGAGAAGAGCTTAAATCAGTGTTAAAAAAATGACACCACTCTAAATTTCACCTCTCATTTCAGCTTAACATTTTAAAAACAGTATACTACATAGACAAACTACATACCGGGACATAGACATTCAAGTCCCTCACAGTAGACCAGTGAAACATATGTGGATATCAGGGACACAAATAGACCAACAGGCTGTGACCTGCAAAGATGCTTCTTTGTAATCTTCTCCCTCATTTCCCTCTCCCAGAGTGGGAAAAATAGCATCACAACAAGATGAAATTGAAGTACTATAGATAAAGGAATCATAGGCTGAAAGATGTGCTAAGAACTAGTTCATTCTGCAGGCCTGCATTTTCTCTCTCTCAAATTGGCCTTTATTCTCTCTCAATTGTGGCCTTTAGAGCCACAATAATGTTATATATTTATATAGAAAAAGATACTGGTGAATAAGAGAACTTGTTTACAGTCATTTCCAGATAACAGTCTCAAAAGAAATGTAAGCTCAGAAGGAAATGTGATTTTGCAGTGTGCAATTTATACTCTTCACTCCAGAAAAAAGTTACAGAATAAAAAATGACTTGCTGGCTCTGACAAATAACTTCCTGATGAATGACAACACTACAGAGGAGGGTACACTTTTGTTTCATTATTAACTTTTTCCTAATTCCTGAATATAGATTTTTTCCTTTAAGCCTAAATCAACATCTAATTTCATTAACTGAATTCTGCATTTTGCTTGTTTGTTTTAAATACTATTTTATAGCCCTCATAATTGAAAGTATACCAGGTGTGAAAAACATTAGCTCCTTTACCAAACAACACAGTCTTACACAGGTACTAACTACCATCTTATACTGAGGCTGTTGGAGCTTATCACAACTGTCAAGGTGTCACTTGACACTTGTCCAATTCAATAACCAGCCAAGTGAAAAGCTGACTTAAAAGCATAAATAAAAAATAGCAAGCATATTTCTAGTGCAGGAGTATCATAAACCTTCCTCCTTTAAGCTATGAAAACCATACGCATACCTTTCATAAGCAAGCGTACTATAAATGCAAAAAGCATTTGACATATAAACGCAAAAAGCACTACAGATTAAATACTGCCATGATGATGTGTTCAAACTCCCGAAGCACCCCACAGAAACAGTTGAGGTGAGCGCATCCTTTTTCCTCCCCACAGTCCCCAGATAATTTCCTACACATCTCCTTCTGATGGTGGGAGGCTAACAAGGGGAACCAGGCTATACCACAGGCCATTTCTGGCCTGCTGTTCTGCCCTGAAATTTCATAGTTCAGTGCTGTTTGATTCTCTGCTGATTTCTGTTTCACCATGCTTATTCCTCCCCTGCAGCCAGGAATCCCCATTCCTTCCTGTGGCTTTTCTCTCATAGTTTCTAATCCCACTTATCTGACCCTGGAGCATCTCCTAAGGCTCAGCTCATCTTCATGCCCTGAAGTCATGAGTCACTTTGGAGATAGCAGTTTACAATTGAAAGGAGTTACATGTAACTTTGGATTTCATAGAACAGAATTCTCTCTCCTTTACCTCCTCATTAGCTTCCTCCATCTTACTTCAGGGTTCTAAGGTTTCCTTCTCCCCACCCCATACTGAAGTCACATAGGCAGGTAAGTGAAATCTCTTGCAGGTGCATGGCATTCATGGCTTAACCATTCCTCCACATCTCTCTCTCCTCCTTTTCCCAGTTTACAGAAAATGAGAATTTCCTTTTGCACTCCTACTGCATGATAAAACCCAGCTTGCTATTTCAGAGGAAAAGAGAGAAACAGGGAGAAACCAAGAGAGAAACCTAGAATCATAGAATAGAATCATAGAATAGTTATGGTTAGAAAGGACCTTAAGATCATCTAGTTACAAGACCCCTGCCAGGAGCAGGGACACCTTCCAATAAACCATATCACCCAAGGCTATGTTCCACCCTGCCTTGAACACTGCCAGTGATGGAGCATTCACAGCTTCCCTGGGCAACCCATTCCAGTGCCTCACCACCCTTACACT
>JASSUY010041317.1:0-2500 GCA_032466535.1 Forpus xanthops
CTCTCGCGCTGAGCACCGGCTGCCGCCTCCGGGGCGAGCGGCGACCTGAGGAACGGCGGCCCCGGGGCGCGGCCGGCGGCGGGACCCGAACCTGGCAGGGCCAAACCAAGCCGCCAGCCTGGCCTTCGGTACATCCCGTGATGAAGTGAGGAGCTCTAATTGAGCTACGGCTCGCGATCCTGCTATTTGTACAAATAAAAGGCCACATCTTGATGCAAAATAAACACAAAAGCACTGTTGTGACTATAACAGGGAGTCATATACTAATTTATATAATAAGTGGTTGTGCACGCTTTATTCAAGATTATGGCTGCAAGAAATGGCATGAATTGCTGGGTGTGTTTAATGCTGGATTATAGCAATTTGAAACATGTCAAACACATGGCTAATGCCTCATGCTTCACTCATTCTTGCGTAAACCTGCATAGCCACCATCCATTATACCCTTGGTAACAACACAATTCTGCAAGTAAATATTGTTACACTAAGTAACCTTTCAATTCAAGTTGTTTAGGAAAAGAAAATGCAATCTTGTGCAGTCAGTTCCAGTGTCAGTTTAATGTTTCAAAAGGGAAGTGGTGTAGAGAATAAGTATCTGTACAGTGACTTGCCGGCTCTAGACACACGCGCGTGCACGTGCGTGCACACACAAGGAACGTGCAGTCTGCTGCGAGGGAGAAAAGTAAAACTGTAGCTTCTAACTTCATGGGACCGGCACTTCTTTTTTTGGCGTGGGCCATCGCCTGCTTACCCCGGCGGAATTAAGCACTCGACCTGCAGCGCAACCATGCGCTGGAATAACCCACAATTTCATTTTCTGTGAGAAACAGCAGCAAATATTTCCCCCATACCTTTGTTTAAAATGCCCGGTAGCAGAGCTCGTGTCTCACCTCCGGCGGCAGCAGTTCGGGCATTGCGGCAGAAGTAGGTGCTGAAGACCGCTGGTGTCTGTGAGCGTGGGTGCGTGTGTGTGTGCGTGCCTGTGTAGGCACGCTCAGGACTGACAGCGAGTGTGACAGCAAGGGAAAAATGAGAAGGATTAGGAAGCGTGAATATGTATAAATGGGTGTAAACAGGGAACTGTATATTTTTTGTGTCCTATTTGAAATACTCAACTTTCAGCCTTAGAATCTGATAATCGTTGTCTTTCCTTTGCATTTATTTATGATTATTATGCTAACAAGCTGCACTACTGTTGTAAAGGTGAGAGGAAAAGGTGTGTTTGTTTAGCGAGATGTTGCAGGTTCAAATTATTCTGCCACCATAACTGAGATTACTGACGCACAGATACCAGAATTTACCCTAGTTTAGATGTTTCCAGTGCTTTAATTTGTGAGGGTTTAGAGTTAGCTATACGTACACATCCATGTGTGTATATACGTGTATGTGTGTGTGTGCAAGAGAAAAGAAGGGACAAGAAAAAGATTCTGTGCTCTTGCTTTTTCCAGAGGCTCCTTTTTAAGTTGCTGGCAGTGGGAAGGGGGCTGTGGACTGGAAAGCATTACTCCAGCAAAGTTTCTGTATTGTTTTTAAAAATATGCTTTTACAACTAGAAATAAAAAATAGCACAAAATTATATGGACTCTGTCTTCTTCCTACAAATCCTTTAGTTTTCTTCCACTTCACTCCTAAATAAATTACCCTTTCTAGTATGGATACTCTGTGTTTCATTCTCTCTGTACACAGCTGTCGGGTCAGATTTGTTGTTTTCTATTGCCAGAGTAGTGCGTTACTGGTCATGTTACGTTAAAGCTGATCCTGCTGGCTCATAGACACTAACTTAAAATGCAGAGCCCGAACTACGCTCTGGGGCTTTGCAAGGAAACAAAATCCACAAGACATAACCCCCTTTGGTTAATATGAACTGGAAAATGTTTAACCCTTCTCTGCTAATTGTAATAAAAGAGCCAGGGAGATGTAAAACCAGGGGGGCTGATGTATTTATTTATTAAATTTCTGAGTGTTTTCTAATGTTTTGATTATCTAACATTTGCAACCCCTTGCCCTTTTAATGCGCTTGGCTAAATGTACCACTGTTATTGTCTAATGTTCAAATTTGTAAAAGATGAACCTGTCTGTTGGTTAAATCTTTGTTTAACTAAAAGAGGATTAATGTTTGAATTTCCCGAATTTCCAAATCCTTGTAACGATACAGTTGATGAAGTGTTTTAAATAGATTTTCACTCTGATATACATGTCTTTTTATTGAAAGTAAATATTGTAAAAATCAGAAAGGGCTGCCTGCTCCCACAGTTGCGGCATACCCGCATTAGAATTTTCATATAACTACTAAGGGCAATCAGACCCTTTTCTCTGAATATTTTAAACATTGTACATGTAAAATTTATGCCTAATTTGAATACTTATTAGCTGCCTAATCTCAGAAAAGAGTATTAGCTTTGTTTTTGCCTTGTAAAATTCATCACTGAGTGTATCACATTTTCCATTTCTATTATTTCTCTTCACTGATGTTTGTAAGAATGTTTAAGAAGCGCTGTTT
>JASSUY010041317.1:5000-7500 GCA_032466535.1 Forpus xanthops
ACTGCTTTTATGCTTAAAACTGTAAAATTAAACCATTGTCTGACTGCTGATGCCCTCTAATTCTGACATGCAATCAGTTTTTGTCACTGTAAGATTTTGTTTTCTTTTAAAACCTGCACAAACATAATTCCTTCTACTCTGCCTACCTAAAGGGTTGCCTCCCTGTCAAGGGATGCAGATTGTGCCAGTGCAGTGAAGCCCAGGGTGTTTGGTAAACAACTGGGGTCTGATTCTGCAGAGTGCCAGTACCTGCTCCGAACTCCTGAATGTCTTCCCTGTCTGGTCCTCTCAGCTGCTGAGACCACTCAGCACCTTTGGCATTCAAACCCTTCATTTGTAAATACTGAGGTTTTTCATTACAATGTCAGGTATTAATGGAAGGAAAGTTGTCTCCCCTAAGATAAAATGTTATAAATATCCTGTTTTATAGAAACATGTTTTAACATGATAGATAAATTGCATGTGTACGGGCCACAGAAATAACAGGTCATAATAGCTCTTAAAATTGAATCATTCTTAGTGCTGAATTAAGCAGTGTACACTAACTACATTTCCATTTAAATATTTTAAATGGTGACAGAAAATGTGGAAGAATTAAATAGTTGTAGATTGAAATATGAGAAGTTGTTAAGGCTTAAATCTTTGCCTTGCTTCAGATTCAGGTTTATTCTGTTTCAACAACTGAGCACTTGCAGTATAGAGGCTGAAGAAATACAGGTTTCAGTGTCTTCATCAAGTTATTGGCAGGCTTGCACCTATATATGAGTATACACATATATGCGCACACATATACATATTATCTATGTATGTACCCTGTGTATATGTAGTATTTTCATATAAAATTGCATACATGCACACAGAAATATATGTATGTGAAAATTTCGTATTGTTTTAATTAAAAATCGTGCCATCGCCTTTATTCAGATGTTCAGATTATAATAGCATTTTAAAATCTTTATTTATCGAGAGTATATTTAATGTGAAAATGTTTAGAAAACTAAATTTAAGTGAAACACTTTAAAACACAAAATGCCAGCAGAATAATTTACCACTTACATGTTTCTCAAAGCACCAGTCCTAGGCATTTGTAGCCAATTTGTCCATATAGTCACATATTCCAGTAGATAGCATTTGCAAAGACCACTGAGAATAACAACTGAAGATGAAAATATCCAGTTGAGTACTAATAACAGACAGGTTCTGAGGGGACAGGCTTAGAAGTGACAATCTTTTCTTCAAAACTGTGATTAGATCTTAAATAAGCAGGCAGGCAAAGTAAAACCATGGGTACAGTTAATAGGACTCAAGAGGCATTTTATGGTAGGGTCTGCACCATAGGATTTAAATACAACTTGAGTTAGGCATATAAATCCTCCTATAAAATATGTTGATGTGAAACATAAACACTAGTAAACATGTAGTAGGGTGTCCTTTAGATAATGGTCATAACTAGCTTTATGCTACTTTTTCTTTTCTTCCTTTTTTTCTTCCATTCCTCCCCCCCCTCCTGTTTTTTTATCAGATACCTTTTGGAATATGATTTATGGCTGATTTTATTTTTGTCACTGTAGTAACTCTCTAAAACATTATTTTTAATGTGACTTTTGTAACAAACTTTGACCAGCAGAAAAACAGAGCAAACTCCATTGTACCTGCAGTTATTAAGATTTTTTTATTGTTTAAATATGTGCACAATACAATGTACTGATGTCATAGTTTGACACTCTGGTTTTGGCTTCTCTGGATTGTTTTATTGGGGCCTTCAAAAAAATTAAGTTCATTATAGCTTTTTCTAGAGGAGGCAAATAAATGATTGCTGTTTTTATTGCCTTTCCTTTAACTGGGCAGCTACATAAAGAGATGATAATGCTTAAGAATAGCTGTATCAGCTAAGTAAAATTGCAAAATAAGTTTTTACTATGGCATGAATACGTACTGGGAATGCTAAACACGAGAGATTTTAGGCTATGTACAAATAGCAACTGGGCTAAGTTAAAAATTGTAACTTATATGCAGTTTGCATCTTGTTAAAGCATTACGAGCACAAATTGGAGGATTTATAGATAGTAAATAAGCTAAAATAATAGACTTCATTAGGTTCTTAAAAGCCATTATATGGAGTTTGGACAGTCCTGTTACTGGCTTGATGAACTATGTTGTTGTGATCTTTATATAGAAATGAGAAGTTTGGCTTAAATCAGAGAGTTATTCCTCAGCCGTGTATCAAGAAAGAATGACAGTATTCTATAATGTATTGTAATATATATTTGGTGATAAATGGATTGGGTGCTGTCACAAGTCATCAGGTCGGCTTTGAAGATGTATGACTAGAACATAAGCAACTTTTTATCATACTGTTGATATTTATCAATTTATAAATATTGCTAAAATGAATGTAGATTTTTATTATTAAAATACGATGCAAACTGTAATTGCTCAGAGTTGCTTCTTCAGCTTTTCTTGACTTATGATGAGACATTCTCCTATATGAATGTTCGTG
>JASSUY010041317.1:12500-34545 GCA_032466535.1 Forpus xanthops
CTGTTGTTCTTGTCTGTCCAATGTCTGGGACTTCTTTACAACCTGTTTTGCAGTTCCTGTAACTGTTCTGCTTGGAGACCTCATGTCTGTGCCTGCACCAGTTTGTTTTGTTGGCAGCCTCATGCCACAGGGAATAAAGCAAAATGCCAAAAGCCAGGGCATCCTATTTATTAATCCTTCATTTCTTCTGTAGTCTTTAAAAGAAGAAGCAATGTGATGGCTTACATCGCTGAAAAGCAGGTAGGGCTGGTAAGGAGGGAATGGAAGAGAACCAGAAAACTATTTGAGTTACTAGATGAGTGACAGGAGCAGTTGGGGTCATTAAGAAAGATAAAAGCCGTGTGAAGGACTGGAATTAGTCTGTGAAAAAATAAAAGTAACACTAACCCCTGAAATACTCAGGAAATCCTGTAAATAGGTTATAATGACATACTCACGCTACTTTAGTGTGAACCTGACTGCAGTCATGAGTATTCTGCATGCTTTGGTTTCCTAAAAGTTAAGAGGATTGAGAAGTACCTAGCATTTACTGCTGTTATTTAAAGCTAGAGAAGACAAACTTGGGAAGATAGTTTCAGAAGGGGTGAGGATAAAGGACCCTTTTCTGGACCTAGCTCAGGATCTATTATCTTCAGAGTGGTTTTAACTATGTTCATGGGTGTGAGAGTGATGGGAAGGGACTAAAAGGTCAGGGTCAGAGATGATAAAATGGACAATGAAGATAAATAGATAGAGGACAGGGCTGAAGGGAGATAAACGCTGTAGTTATATCTGAGAAGGCTCTTTTTGCCTGTGAGAAGCATTTCTCTCTTTCGGTCAGGTGAAAGGAAGATATAAATAACCTTAGCCAAAACAGAAACACTGGATGGGAGCATCAAAAGTGCCAAAAGATCCAAGTTATTGAAAATAATTTGATCTAAATGTAATCTTTGAGACAGCCTGAAGGTAAGGTGACTAAAAACTATATTAAAGAAAGCTGGAGTATAGCCTAACTTGTGGTGAAGCTCCATAGTGTGAAAGCTCATGGTAGTGAAAAAGAAGTACCATGATTTAGCTTAACCAGTGGAGCTCTTTTGAAGTTAAAGGCAACGTAACATCTAAGACCAGTACGCAGATATAGTCGAAGTCCACGAATCAGAGCTGCCATAGGATCAATGTGCTGAAAGGAGACAGTGCGATGGTGTGGCAGGAAACTAAAATGTTCCTTAACCAAATATATGTGTATTTACAAATCTGTATGATTTTATCTGAAATACTAAATTGATCTTACTATTCATTTGATTTGGCTAAGTGTAGCAAGGGAGAAATAGTTATTTTAGATTGATTTCTTTTTTTTTCTGTCAGAATGACAGCAGTCACAACTGACAGCTGTTTGGCACAAGAGGTATTTCTGTCTCATTTAATTTATTTATTTCCATAAATAATTGTTTCTATCTACATGTGTAATCAGTGTGATTTGGTTTTTCTATTTCCTTTAGGCATTTTAGAACAGAAAGAAGCAGAACTTGTATATATGTAAATGTCTAAAAAGGGCCCTGATAAGGATGTAGCTAGTTTTGGGAAATGTACTAGATCACTGATTCTGCACAGTGGACACCAAACTAAGCCACAAAGAAACAGTTGATTCTATTGAAAATTCAAAGTACCCTGCAGTATACCAGCCAAGGAAACAAATGCCCTGTACATCCTCTCCACCTCAACTGCGCAAATATTCTAAGCTATCAGAAGATCACCTGAAGATCCTTTGTAGCTATATGTGGTTTGTGGGAATTAGACTGGGCAGCTTCTCTTCATAAGAGAATCTGAATGGTTGGATTTTGCATCTCTGAGCATGCATATTAGGCTTGAAATTACTTTGTAGTCATTTTGCATTACTTCGTATAGCGCCTTTGCAGCCATGGGGCTGTTAAAGCCTGAACAGACTGTCTACTATTATATTGCATGGTATGAAGTGTTTACGTATTTTTATTCATAATAATTCAGTCTTGATGCTGGATTTAGAGGTTAATTAGCAAAACTAATATGGCCTGTCTTTCAGGGATAGAAGTAATAAAGCATTGCCAAGAGTAAACTGCTTTAGATAGGAGGCCATAGATGCTTCTAATACTGACCTCTAAATTACTATTTGGTTTATTAATTTGAGGATTTATTTTAAATCTGTAAACTGATTATCTCTTTTTGTTCCCAGTGAATCCTTCCACCTGCTGGCTTTGGCTCTTCTTCCATGAGGTCTCCTTTTCCTCATTCTTTCTGCTGGCTTTGTATCTGTCATTGTTGGCTCAGTTTCTTTATCTAAACTCCACATTGTGCTCTTTTCACCTTTACCCTTTCTCGTTTGTCTCCCTTGGCCACAGAAACTTCTGCTTCTGTGTATTTTTCTCTATCAAGCTTGATGTCTGTGCATACCAATCTTTTAATCTCGTTTCTTTGACAAAGTACATCTCTGTGGCTGTTATAGCTTGTACAAGAGATGTTTTGAGAAGTTGGATGTTTTGGCCCTAGAACGGTATGAAATTACGTAACCGAATACTTGGAAATGCACTCTTAACAGACAGAATTAGCATGCAGTCCTATGCCAACAAATTTATTACCAATTTCATTCCAAAGATTCATCTAGATAAGTTGTAGATACTTAGCAATGATTTTTGTGAAGACCAGATGTTGCCATTGAGCTCTCTACTATGGAACTCTTAAGAAATCCAGTACTGGAAGGAATGAGGACTTGCAACCCAAATCCAAGGATCTCAGCAGCATGTCATCTCCCATCAACATCTTTTCCCAAAAAGAAAGACTGTATAAGGTTGCAATGGCAATACCAAGTTATTTTCAGCACAAACTTCGGCATAAAAACTGTGGAAATAGATTGAGCCGAGGAAGTACTTCCTTTTAGCCTTAAAATTTAGGTTGTGATGTAAAGCCTGTATTCTCCCTTGGGTTGCATAGAAGGGGTACAGTCTTAGTCAAATAAGGGAAGTAACTTCCTGGAGAAATGGTTTATCTGAGCTAACTGTAACCTTGCTTATGTGTGTTCTGTTAGTGTTGTATCTCCAGTGTTGTAGAACACAGTAGCATCTCAACTGCCTGAATATTTACCCAGATTCTTTGACTTTTATAGTTTGCCTTGGGCCATGTCTGTCACAACTGGCAGTGCCCACTAACCTAGCTAAAACTTATCTCATGTATGGCTGGCTGCTTGTGAGGCAGCCACAGCAGTGAGTGCAATGTAGGTGTGTTCTCTTGTCTAGGAAGATTATAGTTAGTGATTACTTCAGTGTAGTATTTTGCTGTTTGGTTCTCTGGACTATGCATCTGATGATAATTGTTCAAATCGCTAGGTCTTTAGGTGTCCCTGACCATGGCAGGGGGTTGGAACTAGATGATCTTAAGGTCCTTTCCAACCCTAACTATTCTATGATTCTATGATATTGTAATATACAATATGTACATTGCAACTCACGTAGCATCTATGCATATGAATAGAACATAAATATATGCAATTTTGAATGTGCTACTTTTATAAATCAAACCAAAACATGTAATTTCATTTAAGTTTGTCAAATGATACAGAGTGATTCCAGAAGAATGTGTTGGGGTTTTTTTGTTTGTTGCTTTCTTTAGGCTGTGTAATCTTCCTATATACTTACATTCTTCAGGTTCATCAGTAGCCTCTCTCCAGACTGCGCAGGAATCTGTGCTTCAAACCATGCTGCCAGTTTTCCTATTTAAAAGCTTTCACACTGTAATTTGTCATATCAGAGTACTCCTTTGAAATTCTTTTATCAAAATCAAAAGAAGAAGGAAAGACTGCATTTCCCCATGTGTTATATTTCCAGGTATCCTATGAATAGTAGACTTAGTGTTTTATTTTATTTATACTTTTAACTGTATCCTAAAATACAGAATATGATAGCAAAGCTCTCCAGTAAGAGGACTTTCACAAATTATTCTTCCTGATGCAGTATTACTCCATCCTTCAGTGCACTTCAAAGCTGTGCATCTTGCAGTTTTCTGAACTTTAGACCTACAAACCTCAGAAACTGTTGGTTTAGGTTGCTTTTTATTGTTTGTTTTCACTGAGAGTTGCTCATGTGATTTTATGGTTTTTACCTTCTGCATTCTTCTATGGAATATTCTTTGGAAACAAAAATCCTGTGTTGGTCTTTGAGGCTTTGCTATCAGTTTTCTCAGGAGAAACGGCAAAGCACAGTCTTCCTTCTTTCTCTTTTAAATTAGAAGAAGCAAGCTAAAAGGAACTGTCCAATCCTAGACTTTGAGATTTGACTTCGCAAGTAAGTAAATTTAATGATATTATCTAATATGGCCAGCACCAGTGTGAGCAGAGTTGTTGGTTTGTGGATCTGAGATCCATAGAATTTGCTGCTGAAATTGTGCTGATTTCAAACAGGACTGTTTCTAATAATCCTTTATCACAGTCCTGCTTTAGGACAATAATGGTAAAAAAAAAAAAATCACAGAAAGCAAAATGCTTGCAACATGAAAAATGTGCCAGAGTTTCTCTGAAACACTGCCTTGTACAAGATGGCATCTGATTTATACTGTGAACTTAGAAAGGAATAGGAGCCTCCCTACTATGCATGAGCTGATATTTCAAACAGTGAAGAGAAACACAGTTTAAATGCAATTGTCTAATGTTTTAATAGAGAGGTCTTATATGTGAGTGTGTGTGCTTGCCCAAAGTCAGAACATTTCCAGATCCTTCCACATGTGGAGGATCTAACCCATGAGGAAACATATCCTTTGGAAGTAGGAATGTGTTTTCCACCAGCTCCTTTCATAACAGAAGAACATCTCTAGCATCTTGAAAACATATGTGTTCACTTTCTATATTTTGACATCGCAGTAATTATGTGAGGAAGTTGCTGTAGCAGCATGAAATGTAGAGTAAGATCCATTCTTCTTTACTTCCTTCGTAGACTGGTCTTTAAGGGGTGTGGATGACATTGCTTCTGAAATAAGCATAGCTCCAGCTGGGGAGGTGAAAATCATCTTCCTAATCTGTATCCTCGGAGTAATTGATGTGCAGTAAATGCATCATTAATACTGTGTGAAGTTTAAGTAGTTTTTTAATCATGTCTGAAGTATTTCTAAGAAAGTTGGAACATTTATGGATTTAATGGAAATTCAAGCTGTGTACATAAATCATAAGCAAGACTTCATGAAACAGTTGCTTTTGGGATTCATAATATTTGGCAAACCAGTAAAGTTGCATCCTGATTTGTGAGAACATCAGCTAAGATGGTAGAATTTATCTAAATTATATTCAGTAATGGGATGCACACTAGAATATTTTTTTCCTTTTAGAAAAGTCTTTAACATTAGCCTTTATCCATTTGCAGTCTTACATGCTTCTCAAAGTTGGGCTTTTTTAATATTATACATGAATTCGAAACATGCTAACTTACTCACAGATCTCTTGAAGTTTTAAAGACATAACAAACCCAGAAATGTTAAATGAAATCTGTCCTACAGAGTATATTCTAAAGCACTGACTTAACATAGAAACCCAAGGAAAATAGTTAAGTTGATTCATTATCTTATTCCCTTCTACTTTGTATGAATCCTTAAAATTCTATTAAATCATAATAGTTACTGAAAGGTGTACTCTGCATACCTGGTAAATATGAAAATGGAGAGGAAAGACAGCTATGTGAAATGTTCTTATGGGTTTTAGTGACAATCAATATTAATGTTTCTTAAATATATTTAAGTAGGTAAATGCATCATGAAAGTTAGAGATTTCAAATTATTTTCTGTAATTGTTCCATAGAGGAAGATTAGGCTTTCTGTATTCAAAAGCAGAAGAGAAAGCAGCAGTGGCTTATTGGAAAGGACAAGGAGCTATGAATTATGCTTTGTGCTCAAGTGAGCAGAGACCAGAGAAAGAAGATGAATTGTGGAATTAGAATTGCAGGTTAAGAAACTCTGAGGCCCTCAGGACTAAAGAAACCTGAGTTAGGAACATCCATGCTTGTTGGAAGCAGAACAGCCTTAGTGGCCTGCGGTGCATCCATGGCAGTCCTTCCCACAGATGATTCTCTATCTCCTTTAGTTTCTTTGCTCTCTCCTACATTACTTGACATTCTCTCTTGGATGAGTCTCCCCATCTCTTTACAGCCCATACCCATCCTTCCCTCTGAACACACCATTTTACAGCCCCAGCTTCCCAGTTCACAGCCTTGATGCCTGTTGACACTTTTCCTGTTCTTTTGACCACTTATGACCTCAGGCACCTGTCCTTGTCCACAGCAGCTGTTTTGTTGGCATGGTACAGATACTGCACTTACCAAATTCTCTGAAAACAAATGCTGTGCTAAGATGTCTGCCTTCCCTACTACTCTCAGTGAAACAAAAGAGAGCAATAACAGTATGGGGTGGGACAGAATTGTACTTGTTCAAGTTTAGTCACAATGCCTAATCTAAAGTCTCTTACTTTTAAAATCCAAGTCAATTAACAATAACAACAAAAATATAGATTAGGAAGCATATTCTGTGTGATTTCTGTTGTGGAAGAAATCTGACAAATACAAAATAAACAAAGCCAAATTGTATCAAACTCAGAAGAGGATACTAAATGCAGAATTTTAATTTGCTTGCTATGAGCTCTATGATACAGCTTACGTGAAGTGCTTGCATGAGAAAGTATGAGTAATGCCCTAAGATCTTACAAATTGCATCTTCTATTTTTTTAAGAGTCCACTTATAGAGTAACATTGTACAAAACAAAAGTAAAAATGCATTTAAAATAAATAAATACCTTGGCACTATGGATTTGGTTCACATTTGGCCAGTAATTGCTAAGATTAGAGTTGTGTAGCTAATGTTGGCTAACACAATATTGTAACTCATTTGGAACTGTGCTGTGCAGCAGAAACAGTAGGAGATATATAGCAGTAGAAACAAGAAGAATATAAATTTAACACAATAAATTTACATTGAAAGTGTTTTATAGAGCAAACCTATTTAATTGAAGAGGAATAAGCATATGTTTATCTGCTGTGTTTAATAGAGAATGTGTAACACATTCCTAAAAATAAGCATATACATAAAGAGCTTAACTGACGTGAAGGTGATAACTTGACAGGAGTTATGGAATAAAAGAATGTGTATTTCCTAAATATACAATTTAAGGACCCTGTTTTACAGTCATAAAAAGTACAAGCTCATACTTCAGACAAATGTTATGTTTAAAGTGTAGCATTGTTGCTCCAAATTTTCAAGCGATACAGTTATCTTCCTTCCATTTTCTGCCCTCACCCCTTCATCAGTAATTAATGCAAATAGTTTACTTAAGGGCTACAAGATTTATCAGTAAGTAGGTAAACTCATTGGTAGAATTTATAAAGTGTTGCACCATGTACGTTTTTCTGTGTTACAGAACAGTAGAATGTGTTAAAACATCATTGCTCAATGCCACAGCACTCGGTAAAGATAGAACCTTCAAGATATTTTAGGCTGTAGTTCAACATATTTTAGGCTTTAGATAACCAGGCTTCAAAATGAGCTGGATCCAAAGTAGTATTAAGGGGAGGGGAAAAAAAGTATACCTTTAAAATTCCAATTTATTTACATTGGAATGGATTTCTTTTTCAAAATAACCCAGCTTAAATTTGACATATAAATATGAAAATACTTATATAGGTCTAAAACTGCTGCATCCTATTATAAGAATGAAAATAGGTAAAACAGACCTGTTGCATCAATGAATTCTCTTCAAATTTCAGTGAAACAAAGGCTTCTTCTTTTTCAATTGCTGTAAGAATCAAAGGAAGACATGCTCAATTTCTGAACCTGGTCATTCTTCACGAAAATGTTGCCATATCATGCATTTAAGTGTCTATCATTAAAACCTGTCTAATTAGAGTGAATGCTAATACGTACCTGTTTTTTTATTGCTGAAATACATTTCTGCTGCACAGGAACACATTTCTGTTGTCCTTCAATGGATATGCTAATTCAAGGCTGAAAAATCCAGTGGTAACTAACAGGGCAATCTTAATTTGTTTTCCTTTTCCATATTATTTCCCTGGCAGTCAAGTACCTAACTAGTTTTAGAAACTGTAGGAGGATATTTCTTTATGTGTCTGTATGTGTCCTTTTGAAAATAAGCCTCTGGTTACCAGAAACTATTGGCCAGTTCATTCACTAGTGTAAAATAGTCCTTGTATAGTAAATGACTGAACTTCAGATACTTTAATAATCTAATAAATAAAAAACAGTTTTAAAGTACTATTTTGAATCTAATTCTAATTTCCATCTCAATGCAGTGTAGCAAAATTAAAAAGCAATATTATTTTCTAAATAAGAAAGTTATCCAATTTAATTAAATGTAAAAAAAAAAAATTAAGAAATTTAAATGTGCATTTCATAATAGCAAAAAAGAAACAAGTAATTTAATGTAAGAGCTCATGTTTTATTGAACAGCAGTGTAGCCTAATGGTTCAATGAATCAGTGACAAAGAACTTCTGCTTAGGCAAATACAGAAAAAGATTAAAAATCTACTGTTTAAATCAAGAGTTCTTGCATACTGGTTTAAATTGTCATTAAAACCATGATTTAAACAATTTGATTTAAAACCGTGATTTAAACAATTTGATTTAGATCAATCCATCCTGTTAAATGGCTGAATAAGAGAAAAATACGAAATGAATAGCCAAGGGACAAGAACAGCTCTCTTTGAGCTTCTTCCCCACCCCTGCCACTTTTGATAAATTAATCACAAGTCTTTAAAAGTACATTATCTTAACCTGACACAAATATATTATGATAAACAGGAGTTCACTCTCCCCTCCATATTTTTCAGTGCATGCGATACGTTAGATATTTGCTTAGGGTTTTAAAAAAAAAAGATGGTGGGTTGAACAGGTAACGAACTGGTTTGGAGAACCACTTTGGTTTACCCTCAGAAATGTGGGTCAGTTTACCTTGTGGTGGAATTGAAAACCTCCCTTTATATTTGCTGTGTTACTCTGGCATGACAAATGAGAGTCTTCATTTCAGAGGTTAAGCTTGTGTCCGGGCCATTAAACACTGAAAGGTGAGGTTTTGGGTATTTTTACAGGCAACTCTTTAGGGATATTTTTGAAGACCGCAGGGGCCTCCCAGAGCCAGCTCCCCCAGGCTCACTCCCTAGGCATCGGAAGTAGACTTCCTTGGACTCACACACAGCTGGGAAGATGGAGCATACTGTGCTCCCACACTTGGCCACAGAGCCAAGCACACAAGAGCTGAAGTAATTTCTTTGCAGAAACAGTAGTCGGCCTGATGCTGTACAAGATGAGCACATGGCTCCTGCAAAGATCTCCGGTGATGGAAGTGCCTCCAGCTACTGAACATGGGGAAGGTGAGGAGCAGTGAGTTGCCCTGGCATGTCCCACCAGCCTGCGTTGCTGGACTTGCTCAGCTACAGGGCAGGGCTGTGTGGTAGCTTGTACCCCTTGCCCATGCCTTCAGCAGTTGTAAGGGGTCTGGGAAGTGAAAACAACCAGGGCACAGTTGCTAGTGGTGGGTTGGTGAGGAGGTGACCAGAGGGGAAGAAGAGCTGAAGGGTTTTCTGCAGTGAGAAGTAGACTGGGAAGAGGGGAAGGATACTGGGGAACAGAAAGAGAAAGCGAGGATATGTGGCCTGAATCATGTTTTCTGAAGTGCTTTCTCATTATTGCAGTCTAGCAGTATTGCCTGGATCCTCCCAGTGGTACCTTCTTTTTCTGATAAAAATATATTCAGTCTATTAAGAGATAGACATTATGATAATAATGTACTTGCCGAAATACATTTAGTGCAATATACTTGTAGAAGTATTTATAGTCACAGTATATATATGGTGACAGTGAATGAAGTTTATTTTTTAAATTGCCATTCTTCAGCAGTTTACGCTTTATTGATGTGGTTGTTTGCCTGCATGAGGTTAATGCATCTGTGGTAGAAGCTGTGAATGTTGTCACAAGAACTGTGCAAATCACTGTAAAACTTCATGTCGTGCAGCTATGACACAGTAATGCTTCTCAGATGTCTGATCTCTCATAATTTGAACAATTTGGCTGTAGAAGCCTCTCAGGGCTGAGATGGGTTAGTGCAGATTGGGTTGGCTGTCCTCCTTCCTTCCCATGTGGAGGAGTTGCCAGGTGCTCAGTTGGAATCATCATAGACATGAAATGCTCTGCAAGCAGCAGACCTGAGGTGGTATAATTCAGAGTGAAATTACATATGCTGTTAACATGCTGATTCATGCCAGAAGACAGGTATTTTATTTACTCTAGGTAAAATCTTGTCCCTGTTCAATATATGAGACCTAAATTGAGAGAAATGTTTACAATACTAAAAAGGCAAATAAACCCTTTATGTTTCAAGTATTTCAGTAATTATGGATTAGTAAATAATTTGTTTCTTCTGTATTTTGATTTTACAGGGATTGCACAATCTTAAATAGGTACTGGGAAATGCTTTCATTACTGATGCCTTGTAGTACCTGTGCTGCCCCACCTTAGGGAAGTCATAGAAATCAATTAGAAGGCAGTTTTAGCTAGCTGTGGGTATAAAATTTACAGAAGAGTTTATCATCAAATTAAAATTAAGGGAACATTTCTGCTCAGAAGCTGCTCAAAAATGAGGCAAATTTAAATACAGCAGCTTTGCCAGCTGTAAGTATTTGTAATAACAAGTCAAAATTAAAACAGGAAGGGGAGAAGGGTTAAAATGAAAAGGTGTATTTGCACTACTCTGCATCTGATTTCACCTGTGCCAGCTCAAACACTATTATAGGGGTTTTTAAAAAGTGTTTTTTATTAATCTCTGAAAATGACAGGTGTCAAGAGCCTTTTGTGATGCACATACAAAAAACTTGCGGTCAAGAGGTCATATGACTGCAATGTATTAGGCAGTAGCCTTCTCTCTTGTGGAATTTTCCTTGTTTGAAGTGTTTTCAATGAAAGACGCTTGCTGTAATGCACATCAGTAAAACGATCTATTTGGGAACAGCTTTACATGGTAAAGGAAGCTATGAGAATACTTTGGTACTGTGTATGTCGTCTCAACAATCGCATGTTCTGAACTCTGGGATGCTATAAAGCACACAAAGGATATATATGGCTTACAAGAACATACGTGTTTTGGGACTGAATTTTATAAATATAATTCTCATCGTGAAAACAATTTTTTGCCTTTTTTTCTTTTTTTTTTTTTTCTTTTTATACTTATTTATACTTTGAGAGTTTCTGATGCCCTGAATATGAAGCTGTGTATTTCACTAAGTTGTCTTTCCATATTTTCTTTGTATTTTCTTCAGCGGCTGTGAGTACCACAGCTCCTGAAAAAATAAATGCCGTATGCAATATAAGATGTTTGCACACAAGACACAGGGAAAACAAAAATTGAATGATTTTAAAACTTGCTTTGGTGTGTTTAAAGTAAAGGCAGCTATTATTCTAAGGTAGGCATGTACAAGGCCAGTTTCAGAGGCTCTCCTTGAACTCTGTGAGCTGCCCTTTGTCTTGGGGCACATCAAAGCATGGGCTATACCTGCCTGGGCAGGTGTTTTCAGTCAAGTGACGTAATACACTACGTCAATCATTAGGAAGAAAAAATAACCCAAAACAGTAGTGCTGAAGACTTTGAACATTTATATTAAAGTTTATTTTTGAGGATGTGCCTTTTTTCACCACACCGGTCTCCAGAGCAGGTTTGATACAGGACCTCATGAAATAGTTGCATGATGTGATGATCCTGCTGGAGATGGTTTTTTCCACTTCTGTTCAGCTGTTTTGGGTAGGTGTGGAGAAGGCAGATTAGTGACAAAATTACAAAGATACCTTATAAACCAGCTTTGAGATGCCACATCAAAGTCGGGTCTCTAATTAGGGATTTAGGAAAGCTGGATTATAAAAATGGGAGCCAGTTGATTGTTCCTGAAGTGCCCCAAGGGGAGGAGGAACTGCTTGCTCAGCTTTTCCAAGCATCAGCATCATGCATGGGAAGGACTGGGGGACTCAAGGTGTATATGCATGCTTTTAAAATGTGAAGTGAGATGAGGAGTGAATTGTTTGGGTTTTTTTTTTGACTCTGTCTGAAGCAGGTTTATTGTGTTCTGTGGACCAGGATGAAGAGCAGGACTGTTTGCATAGCATGGGCTTTGATGCAAGAGAGTTCTGCAAGATTTACATTGCAGATGGGTAGGAAATGATATTTTGATTTTTAAAATAATGTTCTTAGATTTCTTCTGCTTCTGGCTCTGCTTGTGCAACATGTTTACACATGTAGCAACCGAGAATTTAAAAATAATTGGCCTGCTAGTCTTTATTGAATTGAGAGAAAGGAATGGAGGAGACAGTGGAATTCCATGATGGGATATTGTGATGGTTACCAGAGCTGAATACTGGGCAAAATATACAATATTTTTTGTTTAAAAGTCTTTAAAAACACAGTAATTTTGGACAAGGCTGGTACAACACTGAAGAGGCAGGATCGGGTAATGCTGATACCGCTGTATACCGCTATAGGAGGAGCGAGAGGAATGCGCAGGAGGTACGGGATGGTAGTTACATGAAATAGGAAGGCAGCAAATATGGAAAGAACTGGAGAAGGTTAGTGAGAATATTGAAATGTAGAGAAATCTATATCCATAACAAACTTTACAAATAGTATTTTTACAGAAATAATCAGTATTACACTTCCAGTCTACAAGTCACTAATAGCTCTGTTTTCAGTAGTTTGAGCAACAAAGACTAATAACAAATAAGAAAAGGAAAAATGGAAACCAATATCTGGGAATGAACAGTTTAGGAATTCTGCTGTGTTTCTGATTGCTGTATAAAACCTGTTCCTCACTGTTATCTCATTTTATGGTATTCCCCAGAATGCATGAAACGTTAGATGTCAAGATCATAGCAGTGAAATAGAGATGTTATGAACTTCTATTCCTAGTTAAACATTCTATCTGTAACAGTCTGCTGAAAATTGTTATTTTGATGCGTTTTTATGTATGGTGTTCTTTAAGGGTAAATCTAAAGGGCTAGCTGTTATAGGTAGGGTGGGATGAGAATGAAAATTAGAGTTTAGCTTCATGGTTTGTGAGGATGAACAATTTGGAGAATAGGCCAATTGTGAAATTCAAGTGTAATATCTTTGCCAACATTAAATATGTGATCACCATTCTGGCAGCTGCAACAGGAAAAGGAGAGGCCAAACACAGAAATTATAGTTTCATTTTTTCAGTTTTAACTATTTTTAACAGAAGAGTATTACAATCTGTGTGGAACAAGATGGAAAAATAAAAAAAGGCAATCCATTACAGCTGACTTTGGTAGCTGCTAAAGGAAAGGCAATGTAGAAAGAAGGACAAAAGAGTGCACAGAGAAAAAGGGATAAGCAGAAACGGGGAAAGAGAACTTGCAGAAGACAGAATTTATCTTACAAATGATATCATTTTCCCAATCTGGGAGTGACTAAATGTGGCAGTATGGTACTGAACAGCTAATGAACATCAACTGCAGATGTAGTAAAGACATAAATACACTATTCTAGTTTCAGTCATTCTGACAATGTCTCTCTGACATCATTTACTGTGATGCTAGATTGGTAGAATTGCCATGTGCTAATTTTGTACTTCAGCCTTCAGACTATCTTTGGTCTATCAACCTAACGGTCTGCACATGGTTTCTGATGTCAGTGGCATTAAATAGTTAATGCCAAAGTTCTCGTATTTTGCCATATCCTGGAAATATATTTAAATATTTTTTATAAATAATGAAGATTGGCCTAGAAACTTGGGTTCATAGCCTTGATTCACTTGGTAACTGTGTATCTGCCCTGAATTAATTAAGTTTTATTGGATTATAATGGAGTATATGTAGGAATTCAATAATATAAATAATGGCAGTGCTTAGGCATGTAGTTAAAGTAAATTAGTAGTTGAGACTTTCTCAAATTTAGGATGTAGAGCTTCTTGACAGTGTTAAGGGAGCAAACAGAAAGCTGAATCTTATCTAAGGTAGACAAATAAAAAACTGAGGAAGTGCAATAAGTAAAATCTGAAAATATTGAAAGCTCTTAAACCTCAAGGTTCTCTGGAAGATAGAGTGTTTAGTGATCCCGAGGATGGCATCCTACGTCGGTAACATAAGATAAGAACATGCAACTTTCTTAAACACTTATTGGGGCATTAGTGAGATCCAAGTAAGTTTTGGTTTCTGTCCCAGTTGTGCTGTAACTATTATGCCAATTCATTAGTTTGGAACTTTTGTGATAAGTTCCTCCATTCTATTGGCAGTAGGAGACTGCTACTGTTTACAAACCTATTTATTCTAAATATTAACTTATATACTGTAGAAGTTGAACAACTGCATTGGTTGAATCAAGATTTTAGAATCATGACAATGTTCTTGAGTGCTTATGTTTTTTACTAGTAAATTTCTGAAAGCTTACAGAACAGTGATGAATTAATTTCCCTTAATTACCTTATATGAGAAAGAGCAGTCAGGTGGGTCCAATCTAATGTAAGGACTGTTAAGGACCAGAGAAATGGAAGAAAAGATAATAAGATAGTTTTAATAATAATAAAGAGCTAATTCCCTCATATGTTTCTTCATTTTTTTCTCCTCAATTTAAGTAATAAAAACTTTAGTGAATGTTCTAATTTTATCATACTTTAAGATAGTAATTCTTTCAGGTATAAATATTCCCAAATTTTGAGAAGCAGGCTACTCAGTTTGGCAGCACCAATGATTTTAATTCACAAATGTCAGTGACTTAAGCGACCAGTGACAAAGTTGAAATGAAGCTTGTTGCCCAATATTAGAAAAAAGTATTCCTGTCTGAGAACATCACCCAATTTACTTTTAGATTAGAATTTTTTAAAAATCCTTAAAAGGCTTAATTATTTCTTCTTTTTTGTTTTGTAACTATTTTGTCTAAAAGAAAACAAGTAAGATTGGCATATTTTACAGTCTTCTTTACTGCCCTTCTCTCTCAGTACTAGAACATTTTGTGTTGCAGATTTCCTTTCAAAGTAAAAGAACATTTCTGCTTATTAACAGAATCAGAGTTTTTTTAACAGTTGTGTAGTATGTCCTAAAATAAATTCGGTGCAATCTAGTTGCTACAGCCAATACATGTATTCCCTTAGGCATTGCAAAACAAATATTTAGCATTGCATTGTGATTCAAAGAAACAATGCAGGAGCAGAGAATGAGTCAAACTGAAAACATCATTTAAGACAAGTCAGCAGCATAATATTTTTATAATGCTCTGTTCACCTGCATGGTCCCATACTTTCTTGATTGTAGATCAGATAAACTGATATCTCAGATTTCTCCTTGTGATATCTATTTTGTGTTACCAGGGACTTCATTTTGTTGGGGAGATGTGTGGGTATTTTGGTAGGAAATATTTATGTTTCATTTTTGCAGTTTGGGTGCTGTGAATCAGTGATATTCAGGGCTGAATACAGACCATTGATTTTAGAGGGCTTTGTATCTCCTTAGCACTTTTCAGCAGTCGCTTACTTGGGTGGCTTATGTTTAGATACCTAAGTTTGCAAATAGTGTCCTAGATGCATTTGCAGAAAGACGAAGGGCCGTGATTGTATTAGTTTTTAGTTAAAGCAAGGCAATGATGATTCATTGCTGAGCTGTTACATCCAGGCAAAACAACTAAAAAGATTCTCATCACTTAAGTGTAACTGCAATACAGGATCCCAGGACACTACAGTTTGTACTCTTATCAAAGGACTGACTACATTTTGTCAAAATTTCACTAAGGAAAGCTGAACCCTGTAATCAGATTAGCAATGTTGGGTTTGGGGGTTTTGTTTGTTTGTTTTGTAGTTGTTGTTGTTCTTTGTTTTGGAGGTTTTGGGGCATTTTTTATTTTTTTTTTTTTTTAGTAAAAGAAAAAACATAATCCATACTTGGTAATCAGTTTCAGGTTCCCCTTCCTATAACTGGCCATTATTCCTACGTAAAAGGAGAATAATCTTTTTTGGGGGTAATGTTAATTCAAAAGTGATAGAGAAACTCCCATAGCTAATACCTTTTTAACATGATGTGCTGTGTAGCTTATTGGTAGGCAGGACTGGAAACAAGTTTGGTTTGCTTCTTTTTATAAAGAAGTTATTGCATCATGTGAGATAGTTTATTCCGTTAAATTAGATGACCCTTTCATGTAAAACTTGTTTCATTAGAACAGTTTAGCATGGAGCTAGGATTACATTTCAGAAGTCAACTTAGTTTGTAGGTAAGTCTGCCCCTGGTTGATATCAAAACTTAATCAGCGTGTCATCCTGAGGCACACAGGTATGGCTTTTCTTTGTCCAGGTATGATTCCTGACTTGTGCTTACTGTGCTTATCTGAATTTGATTAGCACGCCTGTGGCTTAAATCTTGATAACATCAGTGCTAGGTATGTATGTTCATATTCCATGAGTGTAGCACAGTAGCCTAAATTAAATAAGTTATTCAGAGAAAAAAGTAATGTCAAGAAACTTCAACAAATGTGTATTTGAACCAAAAAAAATTGTGCATATTTATCCCAGACTTTATTAGTTGCAGTGAATGGTATTTCTCCAGAATGTGACCCAAGCATCACTATAAATTCCTGAATGAATGTCTTTGGATGTCTTTGAAAAGCAGACTTGTTTGAGTCCTTTAATTAAGACCCTGTCAGGTTTCTCAATGGTAGTCTTCCAGAGAAATAATGAAGACAAGTTAAGCTCGACTTCATAGTTTTTCCTCCAAATATTTCTCATTTTTAGAAGTTTGTATGCTGTCTTTTAATATTTTTGTGACTTGCACCAAAGTATGCGGTTTGCTTGATTTGGTGTTTTGTAGCAGTTCCCAAGCAGTAACTGTTAAGTGTTAAACTGCATCTTGGTGGTATGTAAGAAGGTAGTAATCACAAATGCCTGTTATACAGATCTCAGTGCAATCTTTTCAAAGTAAATTCAAATGGGCAGAATAGAAAATCCTAAGTGGAAAGCATTCCTATCCAGAATCTGTTGCAAATGTCCTATGACAAAGACAGAATTTGAGCATGTTTCATTAGCACCCTGAACATATTGGTACAATAAAACCAATTTTATTGTTGTTGAGAGTAGCCTTGTAGCATTTGACTACCATTCTGAATGACATAACTTGTTATATTTTTCGATTTAACTAAGCATATTTTATTTAAGTGCTTTAATATGTATTAAAAGAAATATTCTATAGTTCTTTGTTTATAAAGTTGAAAATTTAAATGATGTATCTGCTTAAAATAGCTATTTTAAATCTGTCTAACATGAGATAGTCACAAGCAGAGTTAATTTCTTCAGATTTATGGTTTTTACCACCTGTTTGTTAAATGTCTGTGTATGTTAGTTTCAAATTTGTTAGCCTAAGCGAGTATAATTCTTTGAGAATTTCAGTATTTTTTTGCTTCATTTAGGGTAAGTAGTTGTCATTGGCCAAATAAATCATGTGATATTGCTAATAGCCTTGAATATAGAGAAGAAAATGTACAAAGTGGCACTTATTAATTAAATATCATGAGCCAGATGATTATAAGAAGGTTCTACTCAGCTGTTTAAGTAAGACAAATGCAGCATATTAATATTAAGCAAGCTACTGTCGCATTATATTGTAAGTCTGATGTACACACTGATTTAAGGAGTTTCGTATTAAGACTACTTTATTTCTGCCTCATTATGGCTGTATAATATAATGTAGCTAAAGAAATCATAAGACTTTATGATTTTGAGATACATGAAATATCATCTAATCTCAGTTTGCAGTTGTTTAACTCAGGTTCAAACCAAGTTTACAGGAAGAAGGGATTGAGGCTGATGTAGGTATAATTTTTAGTAAATTGTGCTATACTAAATGCTCTAGGTGTAGCTATAGAAAACAGAGGTGGAGGATAACTCTTTTCAGTTTAATTTTAATATGTCCTTCAAAATAGACTAAATTATTTTGTGAAATGTTGAAATATCGTGTTGTGTGTATATGATTATGTCATCTCAGTTTACTTGTGGGGATCTTTGATCTGGTTATTACATTGTCATGACTGATACAGAGACAATCTTCCAACTGAATAGTTATTAAATATTGAAATGTTCCAAAGATATGTGAAATTAAATATTTAATTTTGCATAATATCTTCACAGAAATGTTTCAGCTGCTTTATATTTTGAGAAGATACTAAAATGTAAGATCTCAATATTGTATGAACTAATACCTTGACAAATTTCATAAATGCTATTTAAGGCATATACAATCTCTATACTTTATGAGTATAGAACTAAAGGAGGATTGGAAGTGATTTCCTTGGTTGTGAATTAAGTTATCTCCTTTTAAAAGGAAATCTCAGAAAATTATCAAATCCAAAAAAGTTTATTTGCAGCTCCAGGCGCATGCATGCACTCAGGGTTTGGATTCTTACAGCTATCAAAACTTGCAAACAGAGTGAGTAAGTGAAAGGGGAGGAAGGTCACGCACAGACAATTATTAGGAAATTAATTAAGAAGCTCTTATAACCAATCAGAGTAAATCATCCCAGGAAGAAAACAAACAAAATGTGAACAGCGCAAAAGCACAGCAACAAAGAAAAGTAACCCCGAACAAAAAACACCCCACCCCCCCCAAATCCCAAATAACTACAGTAAGATTGTACACAAAATCCTCACTTCATTACCTTCAGTTAGATTTTTGCCCTTGGCTTCAGTGAAGTTCCACCCTGTGTTCTCACTACTAGCAGATGAGTCTCAGTAACAAGCACTATTAAACTAGAGTAAGATAGGGTTCTTGTTTTCTATAAATCAAAGATGTTCACATAAACAATTACCGATTTGTGTCAGACTGCCAAGTGTATATTTCTTACTGCAACCACCAGTGATCATCATGAGGTTTGTCATGGTTTTTCCTCTTGGAATACACATTTCAAAATAATTGTGCTAAAAGCTTATTCACAGCTTGGGAAATATTTGGGTGAAACAGGGTGCCTCAAGCTGACTTCATGAACACAGCAGACAATTAGCCTTCAGTGCTGTGGAAACAGATTTAGTTCAGCTTGATTTGGAAAGGTGGCTTGAGTTAAAGTCTTCAATCATAAAAAATAAGCTCTCATTAAAACCATTGGAAATGGTGCACTGACTTAATGAAATATTAAGAAAAGAATATATTTTTAGTTTCCTTTTCCTTAATACCTTTTGGATATTTTTCTTCTTGCTTTCACCATTGTGGAACCATTGATTTTGGTGAGCTGTGGTAATAGTATATGCAAATAAGTGGCAGCCGCTTGAATTGTTTCCTATGTGGAATTAATGAGCATTATAATACAAATCTTTTGGTGGATACCTCAGTCAGGATTTTAAATTGAATCCATAGTATTTCATAAATAACCATCACCTGTCCATCAGGGAAAAATGTAACATATGCTTGGGGTTACTCCAGCCAGTACTATGATTCATCAAATGCTTCCCTGCTAAACAGCTGTTGCCTAGTAGGTAAGTGGTCATTTTGGGTTCAGGGTCCTTTTGGGATCCATTCATGTACCTTCTAACCACAGGGCAAAATGAATCCCCAAATCTCAGCTAATGTGTCTTTATTCATAACCCATTTTAAAGTAGCTGTATGCAGGCTTTTGTCTTCTGTAGCTCTCTTTTTGGAAAACTCTTATTAGAAGTACTAAACTTGTTATCAGACACAAACGTGTCTTGGTCTAATCCCAAACATAAGCTAACACATAAGAAGAAAAGTAACAATCAGCTCTTTATTTCTCATACTTAGAGATAACAGCAATATTCAAACAAGTTTGCATTTTTAAAGTGAGTAATCTTTGTTATATTCATGCCAGCAAAACCATGTTTGACCTACAGGTTCCACTTTCTTTCGGCCTGTTACTGGCAAACAGCTTTATATGCAGTGTCCCCATTGAATTATAGTTTAGAATTGATACTTCTTTTTTTTATAGAAAGTATTGTTAAAAATTTTGTCAAGATGTCTAATGCTTTAGTAACTGAAGCTGAGCTATTTTTAAAAGGTGCCTGAGAGCCTGGTTTGGTGTAATTAGTCATTCATGTTTAAATATTTCATTGTGATGCCTTTAATCATGACCCCTAAATATTCTTCACTGCTGTTCTCCAAAGAAGCTGCAGCACTTTGCAGGGTCACACAATAATAAGTAGTGATGCTAGCTAATAGTGCAGTGCAAAAGTGGCATTAACAGAAGTGGAATTTCGTAGCCTTCTCTTGAGTCATCTTTGAATCCAAAACACTCACTGAAGTAAAAAATCAGGGGCAAATGTAGGTCAGGATGTTTGGGTCACCATAAAACAAGCAGGGTATATATTCATCTCCTCTTGAATCAACAGTATTTATTTTGGGGGATTTTTACTTCATAGGTATAGAAAACAGCATCATTTCAGACCAGCTGTCCAAATTAGAGCAGTCCAGGGCACGACTGTTCATTGATTTCCTATTTGATTATGAGTGAACAAAAAATACAGAACTCTTTTAAAAAAATAAACTTGAAATCCTGTTGAAGAGGATCAAGCAACAAAAAGCAATAGGAATATAGTGGTGGTCCCTTGATCTACCTCATTAGTTCAATGGGATTTCAAAAGTGCAGGTTTTAAAATATTGTTCCCACACGTTTTCTGAATTCTAATCAAAAGGTAAATTGATCAGCAGCAATGCCTTGGATGCGAAGGCTGCAGTTGAAATAGCTAGCCAGAAATTGCCCATACTTTTCTTGATACATCTTTAAAACAATTGCTGTATGATGGGGTAGCAATTGTTGCAAGAATAAGGGGACCTAAAAATATATTTCTTTCAGAGTCATAACAATAAAACACAACTCCATTTGTACTTTTTGGAAATAAAACTGATTTAATGTAAAACCAGCTAAGAGTGCTTTCATCTTTGGGTAATATTTTTGCCTTAGAAATCAAGTTGCAAATTGCACTTGGCAAAGTGTTAAGGCTGTCATCATTAACTGGTATCCATCACAGAAAATAGTCTTTTGTGCCTACTAGAATATATTTTAGATAACAATAAGATACAAAAATCAGTGAAAAAAAATTTATGTTGTTAAAAAAATGCTGATTATTGTGAAAATCATACACAGTTGTTCAATAGCATTGTAAAAGTTATAGCTAGAAGCATCAGAGAAGTTGTTATAAAGTATCAGTTTTAAAAAGATACCTTTTATGAAAAATGGGTGATGAATTTTTAACTTTTTTTTAATTAGCATGGTCAGATATCAGAATAAAAACACATGTGAAAGCAAATTTTCTGTTTCAATTTAATCAAATAGATTTCTTAGGCAATGTAAAGAATAGAAATATTAGCATGAGGTGCTAATAAGAATGGTACAGTATTACATCATTTTGTCTTATACTGAATATTTTTATTTAAGTAAACTTGAACTTCTCGCGGGTCTTTCAAAGAGGAACTTTATTTGACTTTGAAATATGCTTTACAGTAGAGTTAGCTCTGCTGCTGATATTAGGGGATTTAAACATGAATAAATATCAGCAAACATAAGTTAACAGTGAATTGTGAACTGAAATCCAGTGAGCATTGTGGTCACCATTATAGCATGAGGGGGCTATGATTGCAGGTTTTTAGACAGAAAATATAATATTACAGCTGTTCTGTAATTTCCTTTTGAGTTGTCATTCAGTTCACACCTGAAAATTAATTTTTCTGGTTTAAATCTTAGTAAGACAGTAAAAACCAACCAAACAAACAATTGTACAAAATCTAACAAAAATCCAACTACGTGAAACACAGAAACATGTTGTTTGGTACGAACATGAGCCGGCAGTGTGCTCTTGCAGCCCAGAAAGCAAACCGTATCCTGGGCTGCATCAAAAGGAGCGTGACCAGCAGATCGAGGGAGGTGATCCTGCACCTCTACTCTGCTCTTATGAGACTTCACTTGGATTATTGTGTGCAGTTCTGGTGTCCTCAACATAAAAAAGGACATGGAACTGTTGGAACAAGTCCAGAGGAGGGCCACAAGGATGATAAGGGGACTGGAGCACCTCCCATATGA
>JASSUY010041319.1:0-13814 GCA_032466535.1 Forpus xanthops
CCCTGCCTTGCCCTGCGCGGCGAGGAGCGACGTGTCGCTGCGGAGGCGCCGCGCTAGGCCGCCCTTGCCGCAGGTAGGCAGCGGGGAGCTGCCCGGCGCTAGGCCGCGGCGCAGGTGCCTTCTTCCGCGGCCGCGGGGCTCCCCTGAGGAGCGGCCGGGAAAGTTGAGTTTCCCCCGGTGCCCTTTGTCTTTGCGGGCCGGGCCCTCCGCGGGGCGAGGGCAGGGGGCGGCCTGGGCAGTGTGGAGGGGAGGTGGGGGTGAGGGAAGCGGCGCCGGCTTCGAGGCGCGGGGGGTGCCGCCCGGTTCTCCCCTTTCTCCGCGAATTTAGGTTGTGTATTTCCATGGTAACTCCCCGGTGGGAAGGCGGTGTCTGGAAGCGGTGCCCGTGCCTGGCAGGGAGGCACTGAGCGTGTGTGGCAGTGTCAGTGCTGGGCAGCCCCGAGCACGGCCATCGCGGGCCTCCCTCATGTGGGCTCTCTCCCTCAGGTCACCAACACGCCATCCCCAAGATCTGGGACCACCGGGCAGTTTTCCATAGGATGCGACGGGGAGAGATATGACGACGGCCTCCCTGAGATCCTCCTGGCGTGTTCTCGCTAAGGTGCGGCTGGCTCCTCGTCAGGCACTGCTGTTGTAAGCTGTTGGTGTGGGGAAGTGATGCTTGGAGCATGTGTCGGGGGTTTTAATCTGTAATGCTGGCACATGGCACTTATGTTAATGGCAACTGGGATGTGGAGTGCTAAAGGATTTGTTGGTTCCAGAAGCCGTTTAGGCTCATGGTAGTTCCTGGGTTTATAGACAATCCTAAACTTGTGTGCATAGACAGCATAGTTTCTTGGCTTTCCTTAATGTAATTTTTCAAACACAGGATGTACTATTGAGAGAAATACCCATATGTGTTGGTAAAATACCGACCTTCACTCTCAACAAAAAATTAACTTTCTCTTTGACTGTCCAGTTTTGGCCTTAGTATTATGCTGATTTTCTTTTCCTTATATTCTCTAAATACTTTGTATTTCTCTTACAGAACATCATAGAATCATAGAGTGGTTTGGGTTGGAAAAATCCTTAAATCATCTAGTTTCAACTCCTGTACACTTCCCATTAGACCATGCTGCTCAAAGCTCTGGCCAGCCTTTCCTTGTGATCCGAAACATGTGAAGTGATCCCAAAAGTGTAAACTACCTATTTATAGCACATAAAAATATTATTTGACAACAGATTTGCATGTGTGGTGGTTTTAAGAGTTTTTAAGTGCAGGTGTTTTGTTAACTTTACTGTCTTACTGTATACTATCTGGTGGAGTCCTGAGTGAGAGGAAGGCCTACAGACTTCTGCACAGCTGTGGCCCTCTGTAGTCACAGCTGCTTTGCAGGCCTGTAAAAGAATGCTCGTACTAAAAAAAACTGACTGTAGTGCATTAATTGTTGTAGAGGCTGCAGTAATTACTACTTTAGCATGAGAGCCAGCGTGACTCTTTGCCAAACTGCGCATAGACAAAAGCTATAGTTCCCTTGAAATCCTCTGGGCAAAGGATGGTGCTTCTGTTGGGTAGGAAAACAATGCCTAAAATGAATTAATTGACAAGAGATCTACAGTTGTCTAAGCCAGAGCTGCTGTGCATCATGTGGACAGCCTTGCCAGTGAGGTCTGAAGGCTAGGAAGCGGCTCGAACTCTTCCATCCCATTTGACATCCCTGTGTCTTCAGTACTGTCTTCTCTGTAGTAGGAGTCTGGTGCATGTGTGGAGGAATTTTGCCTGTGTTGACAGCACTAACTTCATGGGAGGAGAACGGGATGTACATTTCAAAGATTGAAAGGGAATACTGTTTGCCTGAGGAGCGTGAGGAGCCATTAGAGAGAGTGGAGAAAGCAGACCACAGACTTGCTCTTTGGCAGTTTGAGCAGGAAGAAGTTGGGAAATGGAATCATGTAGGTATTGTATCTTCTTTTGGGGCAACAACTCCATGTAAAAGCCACTTCTGCTTTTCTTCTTCAGATGTTTGGGGAAATGAGGAGCTGAAAGTTTCTTAAGAGGAGTGAAGGGCTACAGACATCTTACCCTCATTCCAGTTGAGAGGCTCAGTTTTCTTTTGGTTTACTTTTTTATTTTATTACACTTTATTTTCTTATTCTTCATTTTATGACTGTAGAGTAAGAAAAGGAAGGGTGAGCCTGAATGACTGTTCTACATGTGTATTTCTGTGGTCTTGTATGATTAAGTGCAAAGAAATCTTTACAAGCACAT
Source organism: Forpus xanthops (assembly GCA_032466535.1). Lineage (NCBI taxonomy): Eukaryota > Metazoa > Chordata > Aves > Psittaciformes > Psittacidae > Forpus > Forpus xanthops. The sequence continues at coordinate 2,249 of JASSUY010041319.1, forward strand.
CTGATAATTGTCTTCCCCATGTTTTTAACTTTTTGCACCTACTTCACCTAGGAACTAGGTTTTAAAAAAAGATCTGAATATTCTTTCAAAAGGTAAGGAATCCTTAATGTATTTCCATCATAGTCAAAAATGGTGGATTCGTTTACTGATCAGATGTTCCAAAATACTCATATTTGGACAGAGAAAAAGCTAGGATATTTCAACTATTAATCTGGCTCTTAAAAAGAGGGAGCCACTTTGGAGGTGTGTGTGCTTAAGACAGAGTATTGGAGTAGCATGTCTGATGCTTTGCAATATGGCAGTGAGTTCCTATCAGTTTTACAGTTATAGTAAGCAGTGGTGTAAGATCTTCATTGTATTTGTTGGCATTCATGGCAGGGGGTTTGAACTATATGATCTTAAGGTCCTTTCCAACCCTTACTAGTGTATGATTCTAAATGTTGCATTTTTTACTGTAAGGGTGGTGAGGCACTGGAACGGGTTGCCTAGGGAAGTTTGTAATGCCGCATCACTGGCGATGTTCAAGGCAAGGTTGGGCAAAGCTTTTGGTGACATGGCTTAGTAGACACCACTGTAGGTGTCCCTGCCCATGGCAGGGGGGTTGTAAGTAGATGATCTTAAGGCCCTTTCCAACCCTAACTATTCTATGATTCTATAACCATACTGGTTTTCATGTTTGTAGTAATATTTTTATTGTAAATAGAAGCTATTTGAGGGATGCAAAGGAAATGAGTCCAGATGATCTGTTTAATTCAATCTGCTATTGGGTTGGGATGAACACCACAAGAACTATCAACAAACATTGGTGGCACTTTCTGTTACTCACCAAGGTAAAGTTTGAATGGTCTTGTTTGCTGAGTACTTGCTCTACAGAGTGACTTTCTGCTTCCTGCAAGTGGAGGGGCATCTGTGTCAAGACCACTCAATAAGACTTGCTGCGAGCTATGTTGTGCCTGCTTTTGGATAATCCATACTCTCAGCTTTTTGCATAATGTCAGAACTATTACATATTTTTATTTGGGTCTTTCATAGCTACTTGCAGTTTTTCAGGGCTTTGGTAAGGCTTTGGAAAGATATGATTCTCATAAGCAGTCACATATTTAGAAAATTGGTTTCAGATTAACAAACCGAGCCTAATCCTGTTTATGATAGCAAGTGGAGAGCCTGCACAGGGAAACTTAATGTTGGTGCAGATTGCATCAGCTTCTGTCAAACTCCTTTTGTGAAGTCAGGACACTAGTGTTAGAATTTTTGCTTGGACTGATGCAGTTCTGCCTTTCCTCAAAATGCCACTGCTCTGTGGTCCCTGCCTTTGACAGACTTCCAGATTGGAGTGCCTGCTGGGGCTCCTTGATCTTTCTTCAAGCTGCATGTACCTCTGAGTAGCGATACGAGATGCTCATATTTCACCATTTTCCAAGAGGATAATGCACACTGTAATCATGAGATGTCTGCAAAAAAGGAGTACAAAGGGATTTCATTCTCATCTTGTGTGATAGTGTGGGCAACTAATCAGAAGGCTTTTTCTTTACCTATGTATTTCTGCTACTTTGTTAATTGTTCCTGAGTGATTCCACCACCCCTAGCATGGAAGAACCTGACAGATAATGACCTAAATAGCTGTAGGGAGGTCTGTTTCTTCAGCACAGAGACTGCCTTCCAATTTCAAGCTAGTGTTCAGCATTGGGAAGTTTAATTTATGGATGAGAGGTAGTATATTTGATGTATCACAGATGTTTCATTTAATTGTTTTGTTCAGTACCTGAAAAAAAGCGAAATACTGCTTTTAAGATAGTTTGTCTATAGGGAGATGAATTGCTTTCCAGTTTTTGACAAAATGTTTACCCTTGTGTATTGTAAATAACCTGTGCAGACATGCATTCAAATAGCTGTGTTATTCAGTGGTGGGGCTTTTTAAGATAATTTTTTTTCAGAGGATCTTGTTGTATTTAAAGAAGTGAAGCTCAACTAAAGTGGCTTCAGCTGGAGAAGGCAAAAGAAACCAATACAAAATACAAGAATGGGAAAGTGAGATGGTGTTTGACCCTTACCTTGAAGACTACCCACAGTGCTTTGCAGTGGAGATGCAGCTGTCCTGTTCTTTCTTTGTATTCAGATCACTTTTTTTCTTGCCTGTTTCCCTGTTTGAGGGGAGCATTTTGAGTTGGCATTATAAAAGAGATGATTTAAGGGGATGGTGGTGGTGTCATTACTATTCAAGTGCTTTTGCTTTTCCACAGTTCCCATTATGCAGTTTGCTGAGAAAGTTGCACAGTGGCTCATCTCAGCACTGTTCAAGGAATTGCAGAATGGACAGGATCATAACAGCACATGTGGCTGAGCAGGGCTGATGAGAAATGCACATAACTCATACACATAGCTTCCTTGTCAGGCTGCTTTCATACCAGCAAGGCTAATCTAGAGGGTCATCACTCATGCTAACTCTGCAAAGAGGGCATACCCTCAGTAAGGGAACATGAAGTCTGGGATACTATTAAAAGATGTGTGGAATGCACTAATATACATGAATATAAATATATGAATGTAAATATATGTATATTTATTAGGCTTTCAGAAAGGTTGGACTGACACATGCTCCTCTCCAGGTTGTGTAAGGAGGTTTGATGTTGGAGCATGCGCGAAATGCAGATGGCTTGCCATGAGGACAAGTTATACTCACTCTGACTCTAGCCTTGTCTACCTGGCAATCATCTTCTTCTTACTGTAAAGCCCCAGGGTGGAAATAGGTGTTCAGAAAGAGCTTGGGTTAGCAGAACAGCTTCCGCAGCCTTAACCTCATTCTCTGAAACTGCTTAAACATTTCTACTGAAAGCTAACCTTTTTGGCTCTTCCACTGAAAGAGGGATGTCTCTCTTGGGGCACAGGGACAAGTGTGGAAATTTCAGCCTGAGGAATTTCAGCTGGTTGAAAGAAATGGAAAGCTTCTGTTAGTCCAGGCTGGTTCACATTGCCTTCCAAAGGTGGTGTGTACTTTGCTCATACCATGGTTTCCTTGTTGCGGAGTTAAGTCCTGCTGATTTAGCAGAAAGAGCTGTATAATAACAGCGTGGGAAAGCTAACTTTTGAGGACAGAGTAAATATATTAGACCAATAACAGGCATGTTGTTAGTTGTCGAGGTCTTGGAAGGAATCCCATGTGCATTTTTCTCTTGTAGTTAGATTTCAGGTATCCTTTCCTTTTAAGTATCCTTGATATTTATCACTTCTAGAAATGCTGAAATATTTTGCTTTAGTGTGAGCTATGGGTGGCTTCTGATTGTTTTGTATTCCCAAAGATGTTGGGTAACCAGAGCAGTACTTTAAAATGTTTTGATTTCACTCTGTTGTTGCCAAAGCCATGAAAAGCAGTAGGGATTTTAGCATGTGATTCATATTCATAGAAAAACTTCTCCTTGCCTTAGTTTGAAATGCAGAGGATACCTCTTGGAAGGTACCTAGTGGTGTCCAAATGTGTCTTATTTTGGACAATGTGGACTACTTAAAGGAGAACTTGCTCAGTGTTGTGTGGTCAGTGGAGGCTCTGGGCTGTCTTCCCTGGATGCTTAGGTTCTCTTCTCAGATGTTGCTAATTTTGAAGCCAGAATCAAGTTTGGAGAGCACGTTCTATGACTTGTATGAAGGGCTGGAGCTAATAAGCAGTGTGTTCCTGGGTGTCCCTTGTAATGCCAGTTAACTTATCAAAACTACCAATTTAAGTTTAAGGTATTATTAGTAGATTGTAGATTTATTTTCATTTGGGAGGGAGAGCACAGAGAAGGGAGAAATGCAGGTTTCTTCAGTGCAAAATGGAGACGTCAGGTACCTTGCAGGGGTTGTGCTGGATCATAAGTCCTAATTTGTATTATTAATTCAAATTGCAGCTTTACATACCTATGTGTGTGCACATGAAAATTCCCAGAAAAATTAATAACTCATGGAAAGCTGTTACCTTAAGTAAGAAATAGAAAATTGTTTGACAATGCTAATGGGAAACTGCCCAGAAATGAGGGAGTATGAAGTTAAATGTCCATGAATAGCTGAGGTTTAGTTTGCACCTTCTCTAATATTGTGTTTATGTAGAGTGAACACTGGATGTTTTGGTAGCAAAGACTTACCATCTGAAAAACAAAGTGTGCAAATGACACAACATAGAAAGGCAGTTTCTCAAGAACTTCCTGCAAATCTTAATACTTACAGAAACAAGCACATGTTCAAGAGTTATAACCATCCTGTGCAATTAATTCTGAGTAATACACTTTGTTGTTGTGTTTTTCTTCCAACTGCTGAGACCTCAGGTGTGAACTTGAAAGTCATGGTGTAGTCATCACAGAATTAACTTCTTAAAATTCATGTGATTAATACTTTACTAACTGCACAGATCTTCTACTTTGCTAACTGCACAGTATCCAAGCATGTGGTTATTACATTTGTCTTCACAGTCAGTTTATTCCATGCTGTATACTGTATGTCATATCATAGTTGCTGAGCATGTTATTGAATGAGGATTCGGTTTTTTTTTTAAGAGGAAGCTGTCAGATTTTTGAGTATGGAATGTTAATCTTCATGTGTTGGGGCTGTAAAAATACCATAAATTCAAATCATCAAAACTGTGTTTGTTGTTGCAGTGGTTGATTTTTAATTTTGTTTTGGTAAAAATGTGTTTTAACGTTTGACTTATTGCTATTTTTTAAACTAAGGAAAGTAATGCCGTGTACAAAATAATATACTGAAGGCATGTTGCAGATACAGCCATTATCATGTGTTCCAACTTCCATCATTACTCTTGTGTCTAACCCCTAAAGGTTTTTTTATTGTGTTAGTAATACACATTGCTAGATAAAATGTCAGTAAATTATGGTGATTAGTGGAGACAACAGAGGATCTAACCCAATTTTATTCATATATAATTTAAATATTGATGTCATTAAGTTACACAGTTGCCTATTCTTATTGCTGCACATATGCTCTTCTAAGTAGGAGGCCCAGGGGACTCACCATTTCATAATTCATTCTGCACAGCTTGTGCAGTTAACTACATTTACCTGCATTGCACTTGCATTTAAACTTGAGTGAGTGAAAATATTCTGCAGCAGTTTTGTTCTATGTTAACACTGAGTTACTTGATGGGGTTTTTTATGTTTAAATCAGCACATTTATATATAGTTGCATATTTTAAAATGCTGATTCAGAAGGCTGGTTATGGATTTGTTTGTCTATAAAATGTTTAGCAGTGTAGCACGAAGAATGGCTGTTCTCTTGGTGAACAAATGAAACTCTTAGATTGTGTGCAAGGTTAGTATACACAGGCAACTAACAACAAGGTATAGGGCAGGATTTTTGTCTTCATATAAACTTGTCACAGATTCCTTTGTAATTTGTATTTAATTCAGATAATATTGTTCAGGTTTCTTTCTCTGAAGTGATACTTATTAGGCTAATTTAAGGACTGCAGTTTGAGGGATTCCTGGTTTTGGGCAGTACAGATCGGTTTATTCCTGTGCAAATGTGGCTGTTCGTTGTGGTTAATTATCTATAAGGTTCTGACTTATGAGACTACTAGAATAGCTGTTAACTATGAATAATTTAGTACAGCATCATATTGCGTGCCACTTAAGAGGGCCTCTGCCTGTGAATCCTTATATGTTACTGAAATTCACTCAATAGTATGAAGGTTACTGCTTGCACTGATATTTTATTGTGCTCTTTTCATTCTATTTTAAGATTTGTCTGTACAATGGCAATGTGAATAATTTATGGCAATAAGTAATCTGTGCAAGAGTAGCCATAGTTTGTTTTTGAAAAGCTGAGGTACTGAACTACTTTTCAGTGTTGTCTTTTATTTTGAATCTTAGACTGGCATAATGAAATTAGTTTTCTCCACTGAGATTTATGTAGTTGTGACAATTCATATCTTAGAATATGCTTCATTATGGGGAAAAAAGTGAGGCTTAATGAAAGACTTGCTAGCAAGAGTACAAGATTTCAGTGCTTTCTACAAATTGCCTTAGTTGCTCATACATCTGGCTAGAGCAGGCTATGTCTCATATTATAGAGGCTTTTTCAGGAGAAAAGCTGCAAATGCAGAACTTTGAAGCAGCTCCAAGTGCAGATAAATTTACTGTATGCCTTTAGGAGACTTGATCATTGTAACTCAGCATTGGCTGTGGTTTTTTAAGAGTGCAATAATGGAGTTTTGTCATTAACATATACTAGATTTTTTTCACAAAAGCACACAAAAAATTAGGGAAAAGCTTCATGATGAAAGAAGTTGTTTTGGAAATGTTGAGGGAAGAGCATAGGAACATGAACATGCAACAATAGTAGTAGAGCAAAATGTTTCTTTGGAGCTTTTTGGGAAGAGGAACTGATGCTGTATGATATTTAAGGAAGGTCTGTCAGATGTCTGGAAAGGGTTTTTCCCTTTCTGATTACTTCCAGATTTCCATTAGGGCTGCCATTCTCTGTCTTGACTAGTAAATTTTTCTGGTATAAGAAAGAAGAGAGTCCCCTTCCAAGAGAACCTAGGATATAGATTTTCAGTCCTTATGTAGCATTTTTAGAAAGGATTCTGCTGCTGTTTTCAACTTAAGTTGACTTTAGAAAAGTCACTTTTAAAAGTAACAGTGGAAGCACATTATCCTCCTTATCTCACTGTGTTGTCAGATGAAAAGGGAGAGAAACAAATGAACATCAGGTATGGTACCCAGTGGACAGCATTTTGTCCAGAATGCGCATTTGTTAGTCATTATGGGCCCATTCATTAGGATGCTCTTACAGCTGTACATATCTTAACTCTTCTTTTGAATTGTTCTGTGGGACACTTGCAGTCTCCTTTAGAAAGTAGAACTTTTTTTTCCTGTTCCGAAGGAGATTTGTGATGCTGTTAGAAGCTGACATGGTGACGTGCACTCATCCTTTGGTGCCCACTTCAGCGATTGAAGATAAAGGAGGCCTTTTATCTTTTTGTGCTCCTTCATAGGGTAGTAAGAAATTCAGGTGTCCATTAAGGGTTGGTGCTTCAATGGTAAGATCTTGCTAGCTGTGTTTATTTCTCTTTGAAGGTGAAGAATCGTATCAGTCCCTTTGAATGGGCAGTCTTTGAGCTGTACATTATGGGGGTGTTTTAATAAACTCTCAAACCTGTAATAGTTCTGCAGTTTACTACTGACTCAACCCATACTTTGATGGAAATGCTGCTTTGTTTACAGATGGAAAAAACTCATTACATTGTTCAGCCCTGGTGTAAAATTTGTAAGGCTGCTTATTTTCAAATTGGGAGCTTAAAATCCTGAAAGCTGAAAATCAGTGGGATATTCCTTACTCCAGAGCTTTTTGAATTATTTTTTAATTGTCTGCTCTCTGCAAATCCTTTTTATGCTGAAATAAATTATAGTTTATTTTACTAGGCAGCCATGATAAGTTGAATTGACAATTTTCCTGATTCAGGGGATAAAATATGTATGCGTTATATGGGTAGTATCTGCTAGTGCTTTTCTGGTGTGCTTGTATTCTTCAGATTCTGATTTGTGTGAAATCTGATTATTTCAATTACTAGAAATCATGAATAATATATGGTATCTGTGGGTAGCTGTTGCTTGTCAGAACCAGGACTATAGGTTGACACCTCCTCCTTTGGAAAAAAGAGCAAACCTCCCGTTGCTGGGGTCCTAATGTTAAGACAGTGCAACAGTGAAGACACAGGATACCCCACCTTCACCCGTTGTCTTTCTCACCGAGGCATGTATCTCACTGTGGTTAAACCTCACTGAGTGTGGCATGCCTTTGCAGACCTCTCACAGAATGCTCTGCCGATTTCTTGAGTAGAGCAGTTGCAGGAAGCCTCTTTGAGGTGGGCATGGGCTTGTGAGCTCCCTCAGCTGTGGTGGTGTGGGCTTTTAATCCTGGCCTAAGCCCATCCTGCAGGTGGGTTAGTTTTTCTGAGGTTTGTCTTAACTGCCAGTAGTTGCTGGTCTGCGAAGCAGTTTTTTGAAGACTGGCATCATTTGAATCTTTTTCCTTGCCCTGCCTGGACTGTCATAGTTGCTGTGGAGTGCAGTCCCCAAAACATCAAAAGCGTGGTGGGGACCATGCAAAAGGTGATGTGCTCCCTGCAGTCACTGAGCATAGTAGGTAGGAGGGCTGTGTGATGTGGAAGGCTCTACATTTGTCTACTCAAGCTATTTGCTAGCAGTGAGGAAGTTCTACTGTGAACGTGTGCAGTATGGCCAAAGTAGTTACAGCAATAGAAAGAAAGAATTGCCTCAAAATCTTTTTTTTTTTTTTAAATGCACAATTTTATTGGTCCTGCATGCAAGAACAAGCTACTGTCCAAACCTAAAAGTGTGGGAGACAACAGGCTGTGAAGTTACATTCTGCTGTTAATTTTCACCTTTAAAATAATCTTTCCCCTGTTACTGTTGAAATGTCAGTGTTGCAGTTAAAAAATCACTGTGTAGCTGATGGAGTGTTATTGTTTTGATACATTCTGTAACCACACCTTTATATTAAAGCCTTGATATTTATTGTTTCTTATTTAGCTTTTATCAAGTGGTGATTTTATGCAATGGCATCAAGCCACAGTTCTTCACCAGTGCCTCAGTCGAACAGCAGTGATGCTTTCTTTAAAAAGGAAACGGATGCCACAAAACGCTTTCGACCTGTGCAGTCACTGCCTGATGTGTGTCCCAAGGAACCTACAGGTAATGGACATAGCCTTGGGTGACATGGTTTAGTGGGAGGTGTCCCTGCCCATAGCAGAGGGGTTGGAACTAGGTGATCTTTAGGTCCTTTCCAACCCTAACTATTCTATGATTCTATGACAGTTGCTCAGTTCTTGTGTACTGGGTGCAGTGTACTAAGCCGTAGTCTCATTTACAAGTACACTGTAACTCTGCTTTATACCACCCGGTGTCCCTTTGGAGCAATGGGAGAGCTTTCCTAGTTGCAGCTTGCTTTCAGATGTCCACATTATAGATGGAATCTTGCTTATGTGATTTCACATTACAGCTATGACCTGTACTACATGCAAGAAGCGGGTATGTTCTGTCAGAGCCTGTAACAGACCTGTCCAGTCTGCTTGGAATCTAGTGGCATTACTTTTGTGAAACAGCCCTCTTCCAGTAGGAAGCAAGAGACCAAAGTCTGTCTCTAGCACTGTCTCTAGTGCTATTGTAAAATTAGGTTTTGATCACAGTTACAGCTGCGGTGCTATACTAAATCTTAGTTTATGAAAAGAAGTAGGTGAGTTCTTAAGAATTATGAAATGTAATGCTGAAGAATTTCAACTGTGCTTTGGATTGAGCTCAGTTTTCAAAATATGTTTGTGTTTGGATTTTTTTTCTCTTCAATAAAAGCTAATGTTGTTGAGCTATATATATTTAATGAGTATGAATGCGCCACTGTTCAAAACTTGTGTTGGTGAATCTGATAGAAGAAATGCAAGTTAATGTTGCACAAGGAGACTTTTGCACAGATAATTCCAGTCCACTACATAATTGTGAAAACACGGGTTGCTTAAGAGCCACACTTTGGCAAAAATAGTGCTTTCAGTTTCTTACCTTAACAAACTGCCTTGTCTTTTGTCCTGCAGGTGATCCTCATAATTTATGTGACAGCCCATCTCTAGTTGTGGATCAGCACAGATGGACTATTTATCATTCCAAAGTCAATCTCCCAGCAGCACTAAATGATCCTAGGTTAGCAAAAAGGGAATCTGATTTCTTTACAAAAACATGGGGAGTGGACTTTGTGGACACTGAAGTCACGCCTTCATTCTACCTCCCACAGATCACCAAGGAACATTTTGCATTATACCAACAGGAAATCGCTCCGGTAAGAACCAAAATTTGATACAGTACTAGGAGAGATTTGAGATCCTTCTTCTAATTAAAGGTTGTCCCTGTTAGTGGTCCCTTACACAGTTAGCTGATAATTAATTTGCTCTTCAGTGCTTGTTCAGTCTTCATTAGGCATTTCTTGTTTTGTAATCTCACTATTAGTAGTGTGGAAAATGTAGGCTAAGTTCACTCTGGGCAATTTCATGTTTTTTTTTTTTTTTATTTCTGAATACTGAGCTCTGCAGCAGTGCTTACAGTTCATATTTATTCCTTCTGATTATTAATCCTTTTTCTTTAAGGATTGTTTAATGATTGGGCTTTACAGTGCAACATAGCATTTTCAGACCTTTGGATCTAATATAAAACATGACTATGTACTGCAAGGATTGGAGGTTTGTTTTTTTTTTAAGTCTCTAGTTTAAACAATTATACGTGGAGTTCTTAAACTATAAATAGGCCTATTATCTCAATGATTTCTTTTGTAACAGGGAAGTTTAAGCTACATCTAAGGACACCAGGACCAGTAGGAGACTTCTACAAACTCTTAAAATACAGGTGTCAGTAAGTATGTAGTATTCTTTTTTCTTATTTTCTGACTGAAAGAATATGTAGAAGTCTCCCACTGTTTTCTGCTTCCTTGGTTTGTAACTTTCTTTTGTTGTTTTTTTCTTTTTTTTCTGGCTTGTACAGAATTGGCTGCAGGAAGTGTTACTTGTATACATCATAGTTAAAGAATGTCAAAATGAATTGTCTGTAACTGAACCATTGCTATTAGTTCTCACATTCAACATTTAAAATGTCTAAGAGCTAATCCATTGAAACGAGCATGTGAGGCAGTGACTGCTAAATGAAAGAAGATTTTGGGAAGAGGGAGCTAACCTGTGATGTAGTTTCTAGCAGAGATCTAGCTAACATCAGTGTTCTTTAGAAATGCAGTTTCTCACCACTGTGGTCTCTGGTGGTTTTTACACCTGTGTATAAAATTTGAAACTCAGCATGACAAAACAAAATGTGGTTTAAGCAAGGCACTCATTAGATGTGGAGCCAGTTTCTACTTTGATCCAGTTTAATTCAACGAAAAATCATTCAGTGTGTGTTAGTGTGCTTCCTGAATTACAAATCAGATGTTTGGATATGTAATCACAATTGACCTATGGTTCCATCTCATCGTGTAGAAAAGTTATTATACCTCTTCCAGAACTTCTGTGTCCCTTCTCTCTTGAGATGTAAAGATACAGAGAAAAACAGCATATTAAGTACAGGCTGCGATTTTGGGTACATTTCACCTGGACAAACATCATCTGAGCTTTTAAGAGGAAAAAATACTGTTGTGTTAAGAAGTTATCAGAATTATTTGATTGAAAATATGCAGAATATTCTGTTTCAAAGGAAAAAAAAATCTCTTGTTTAAGCTTCGGAATAATTCTTTACTGTATTTTCTCTTTTACAGAGAGAGAGGGTTCATGAAAGATGCAAGAACATTTGTTCTCCTAAAGATACCTTCGACAGGACCCTATTACACACCCACGGTACAGTCAGAGCTTTTCCCTAGTCTTAAAAAGTCATAATTTTATTATAGAATCGTAGAATAGTTAGGATTGGAAAGGACCCTAAGATATCTAGTTCCAACCCCCCCTGCCATGGGCAAGGATGCCTCCCACTAAACCATGCCACCCAAGGCTCTGTCCAACCCAGCCTTGAACACCGCCAGGGATGGAGCATTCACAACT